>CANNZV010001511.1:0-148637 GCA_947561585.1 Caprella mutica
CTTAGACATTCCATTATTTTGTAGAATATTGTATGCTTCTAGTTATGTTCAGGGAATATTCCTTCAATACTCCTTATAATTATTATAATTATTTAAATTATTATCCGATAATCCAAGAGTGTTCCCTAAACATTCCATTAAATTGTTCGAAAATCTTATGTTCAGGGAATATTCCTTGAATACTCCCAGGGAAGAGTTTAATGTTTTGAATTATTTTCAGTTTTTCCAATAATCCAGGAATGTTCCCTGAATAATCCATTAAATTGTAGAAGATAGTTCGAAAATCATATGTTCAGGAAATATTCTTTGAATATTCCCAAGGAAGAGATGAATGTTTAGAATTATTTTCACTTATTCCAATAATCCAGGAATGTTCCCTAAATATTCCATTAAATTGTAGAAAATAGTTTGAAAATCTTATGTTCATGGAATATTCCTTGAATACTCCCAAGGAAGAGAAGAATGTTTAGAATTATTTAAAGTATTATCCGATAATCCAGGGATGTTCCCTAAACATTCCATTAAATTGTAGAAAAAAGGTTGAAAATCTTATGTCAGGGACTATTCCTTGAATACTCCCAAGGAAGAGATGGGTGTTTAGAATTATTTAAAGTATTATCCGATAATCCTGGGATGTTCCCTAAACATTTCATTAAATTGTAGAAGATAATTCGAAAATCTTATGTTCAGGGAATATTCCTTGAATACTCCCAAGGAAGAGATGAATGTTAAAAATTATTTTCAGTTTTTTCCAATAATCCAGGAATGTTCCCTAAATATTCCATTAAATTGTAGAAGATAGTTCGAAAATCTTATGTTCAGGGAATATTCCTCTAATACTCCCAAGGAAGAGATGAGTATTTAGAATTATTTTCAGTTTTTCTGATAATCCAGGAATGTTCCCTAAATATTCCATTAAATTGTAGAAGATAGTTCGAAAACCATATGTTTCAGGGAATATTCCTTGAATACTCCCATGGAAGAGATGAATGTTTAGAATTATTTAAAGTATTATCCGATAATCCAGGGATGTTCCCTGAATATTCCATTAAATTGTAGAAGATAGTTTGGAAATCTTTTGTTCAGGGAATATTCCTCGAATACTCCCAAGGAAGATATGGATGTTTAGAATTATTTTCAGTTATTCCAATAATCCAGGAATGTTCCCTAAACTTTCCATTAAATTGTAAAATATAGTTCGAAAATCTTATATTCGGGGAATATTTCTTGAATACTCCAAGGAAGAGATGAATGTTTAGAATTATTTTCAGTATTTCCAATAATCCAGGAATGTTCCCTAAATATTCCATTAGATTTTAGAAGATAGTTTGAAAATCTTATGTTCAGGGAATATTCCTTGAATACTCCCAAGGAAGAGAAGAATATTTAGAATTATTTAAAGTATTATCCAATAATCCAGGAATGTTCCCTAAATATTCCATTAATTTGTAGAAGATAGGTTGAAAATCTTTTGTTCAGGAAATATTCCTTAAATACTCCCTAGGAAGAGATGAATGCTTATAATTACTTAAAGTATTATCCGATAATCCAGGAATGTTCCCTAAACATTCCATTAAATTGTAGAAGATAGTTCGAAAATTTCATGTTCAGGGAATATTCCTTGAATACTCCCATGGAAGAGATTAATATTTAGGATTATCTTCAATTTTTCCAATAATCCAGGAATGTTCCCTAAATATTCCATTAAATTGTAGAAGATAGTATGAATAAACATATGTTCAGGGAATATCCCTCGAATACTCCATTGAAATACTTTATTGATAGAATTATGTAAAGGTTGGTCAATATTCAGGGAATGTTCCCTGAATATTCCATAAAAGATTCGAAAATGGAATAAATTTACTGATGTTCAGCGAGTATTCGCTGAACATTCATAAAAATGAATTTACATGTTATGAATTTAATGAGCTTGAGGGAACATTCCCTGAATATTCAATTGGAATTATATTCCATTCTTATGTTCCAGGAAGATTCCGGGAGCATCAGTATGGAATGTGGGAATATTGGGGAACATTAAATCCGAATGGAACATTCCCGGAATATTCAAATGTTACCTGGGTAGGGTACTAAGTTCCAAGTTATTGGTTGGTTCTACATTTTCAGACACGTCAGAAAAGAAAATATTATAATTATTATTCATTTTCTATTCTAATTGGTATCATGGATACCAATTATATTACAAATTAAATAATTAAGATTTTCACGTGTTCAAAAATAAGGAACCGTGCAATAGCACGGAACTAACCCTTTAAGAAAGGACATGCTGAGTTTTTTTTTAGAAAAAGAATTTTCAGGGTGAATGTAACTATTCAAATGGAGAATTCTTTCTAAATGCTTCTTCTCATATACAATTTTTGACCTAGAAATATATTGTTTGTTTCATCTTTTCCAGTAATCAGTTGTTTACAAATATACGGACTTATTTTTTCTAAATTTATTTTGGAAAAACTGTTAAACTTTTTTTTCAACTTTAAAAAGTGGCATGAATGAAACAATTGAAAAGCTATAGTAATGCAATAAACTCCAAATGATACATCAAATTCTATGACAAATATTGCCCATATTTTGCATTGCTGAAAAAGTCCAGCTGTGCAATTCCAATATTTGGTTAAGTTTTTTTTTTATCTTTTTAATTAAATAACATTTTATTACAGAGAATTAATTTTTCATCTACTGTTACAATTGATGGATGTGTTTGTTATTTTCATACAACTAGATTTTATTCGACTGCAATAATTATATCTTAAATACATGTATTGTCAGCACTCGATGATATCTTTCTTTAAATTCCTAATTTAAGAAGAATTACATGCACGGACGATTTCTCCGAGGATGAATTTTCCGAAGACAAATTTTCCGTGAATGAATTGTCCGTGGACTAATATTCTGTGGACGAATATTTTGTGGACGAATAGCTAATATATTTTAGAAATCAAATTCCACAAAAACCTTGCTGTAAATAATTTTGTTCAATTTACTACAAAGCCTATGTAGTTCAACCTATTTTTATCCATCGGGAATGCAATTTTCTTCATCAAATATGGAAATATTTTGTAAACTCGATAAAGTGAAGAATTTCTCTTTTCTTTTTCTGAAAGTCATTGGTATGCATCAAAAAACTAAGTTGCCAAATGTTTCTAACTTTGAGTCTTATTGACTGAGAAGTTACAAATATTCTACTTATTCAAAATGAATTTCAGACGAATTTGGAAGTGGAGGATCGGTAAATTATTATTATTTTATGTCATCTTATTTTATAAAAGTTATTTTTTCTTTTATTATAGGTATTAACAAAAGAATTACGTGATGTAAATGTTTATTTTGAATTTAAAATTTTATACAAGATCAAAAACATGCATCAGTTTTGTAATAATGTGTAAATCTTTCCTCTGTTAATTCAATCAACTCCCGAGTGGGTTATTATTGTCAGGTGTTTCCAGAGTTTCCACTTTCCTAACCTAAATATGCTAATAAATTTATTACAAGGAAGGCTGAGGAAATAAGGAAGCTTGTATAGTGGATGTTTTTGATGGGAGTTATTCAGTTGTTTTATTAGGAAGTGTGTGAGGATTTTTGACAATATAGTTACAAACAATGTTTATAATTTCTTCAAAGATTTAAGTATTATTTGCTTACATGATTTACCTATCAAGAAATTAAAAAAAGTGTTTTTATTTATTTATTTGCATATGATTTTCTACTCACTGATGAACATAAAACATTCTTATGGAATTCTTCAGCATAAATCAGTTTATAACTTTTTTAAATAGTTAGATTGAACTTTGGATTAAGAATTGTATAATTCTAAGTAAAGATAGGATATAACAATTTGAATAATATATTGTTTATTTGATTAGATTTACAAATAATTGAGAAGCATGAGAGATGATAGCAGATTCAGAGAGTCAACATTCTCTGATTGCTAAGAAAAAAATCGTGGTGTTAAGGGTCCTCAACAGAGATATTGGCGTGTGAAATCAATCTGCATTCAGAATTCGACATCTGAGTAAATATTTGAATGGAGAGACCCCGAACTAACGAAGTTATTGCACAACTATGAAATCTTTTCAATATTTCCCTCTATATATAGCAGCTTGAGATATATTGGAACACACTTTGAAGATATTTTGTTGAGCTTTATCAATGGCTGCTAACAATCATTCAATATATATCCAGATCATTTATTTCTTCTTGAATGGGTAAAGTCATATTCGTTTTGGAGCAAGTAAAGATAAAAGACCTGAAACAGACCAAGTAAATCTAATGGACCAGAAATGAAGCTGGTAAAGATATCGGTCCAGAAATTTTTTTTTTTAGTTTTAAAAAATATTTATTCAAGTATTTCATAAACATACAATATTGTATAAATGGAAATATTAATTATTATACATTAATTTTGCATATTTTATTAATTGAAAGCATTGATAAAAAACGTGATCCATTTTGAAGTTGTGAAGAACGAGTTGTAAACAGGTGAAAAAAAAAACTTCTGCGTGAATCCTCTGATGTGGTATCTACGATTCCAAAATTATATTCATATTCCTATTATTGGTAAAATATATTTGAAATATTAGTAATATTTGAAATATTGGTAAAATATTAAGTAAAGATAACGGACCAGAATTGAAGCTAGTAAACATTAAAAAAAACAGAGTTTAACCTACTAAAGTTAACAGACTCACGTTCGTTATCTTACTTGTTCCTTCGTTTTTACTGTTTGTTAGGAAATTCTGACTACCATATTAATATGGTTCTTGAAATTTCGTTCTTGGAAAATTCCGTCTCGGAAAAGTTGGTCTCTGTTTATAATGGTGTTATTGAAGAACATTAATAGATAAGGTTAAAGTTATGAGTACTAAAATGTGTAGTTTATTTATTAAAAGCGGATAACTTCATCTATCCGTTGTAAAATGATACGTAACATTAGTAATTTTGACTTGTTTTGACATTTATTTAAAATGAGATTTGAGCGGAAAATTCAGTCTCAGAATAATCAGTCTCATGTAAAAATAAAACTTAAGAATAATTAGATGTATAGGGGGGCGTGCCTCCCCCCGAACCGCCCGGTCAGGTCATTAAACAATCATGAAGCGTGCAGTACAACAAACTATGGATACTGCAAAACTACATAACGGTCATTTATGAATCTGAGACCGAAATTTATGATACCGTAATTTCCGGCCATCTATTAATAAATTATATAATATATATTCAAATTATTTGTTTATAGGTTATTTGCAGTTATTATTTAATTTGAATACTTCTATCCTTAATAAGAATTATAAAGCGACACTCTGGAAGATATTTATATATTTCTCAGTTCAGAGATATGCTATATAACTAAAGAAAATATATTTACAAGAAAAAATGGAAAGTAAGTATATAGGTATTTTAGAAGACCGTTTTTTTTATTTAGAAGACCGTTTTAGAATTATATTGGAACATACCAGCCGAATTAAGGTTAATACCAGATAAACCTGTTCTGGGTTCGATATTGAAAAGTTTCATAAATTAATATTAGAAAATGCATTTTTATTTTATCCTTACAACTTTTCAACGTTTCTTAGTTTAAATTTAAAATTTACCTGTTTTATAAACCCGATATTACTGTGACTGAACATGGTCAGACGATATACAGATTGAATCCATGAGCCATATGATTCAAGTTAGTAAAACTTATTTATACTCTTTAAAGAATATTGCACCGAAACAAGAGATTAGCATCCCAATGTTATTTATCATATTTATATATCTAATTGCAGCACTTTTAATGAATTGAGCGTAAAAAACATAATTGAGAATAAAAAGCATAATAAGAATATAAAGCATATTTTTAAGGAATATAAAGCATATTTCAGAGCATAAAAGAATATATTTAGAGCATATTAGAATATATTTCGAGAGAATATAAAGCATATTTCAAAGAGAATATTGTCACAACCCTAGTTATCAGATACCAATTAGTATGACTGATCAACATTATTTGAAAAAATCATCAAACTTGCTTGTATTAAACATTCCTTAAAAAAAATATCTAATTGCTTTGAGAAGAATTTTCCTGCGCAAATGTAAAAAATCTTCAAGGCAATTTGCACATAGTTTCCAATTACCATCTAGAGCAGAAAATGACTCTATTTTATATTCTTGACAGCTTGTTTTACAAATTGGAAGCTTTGCTGTTATCCAAAGTAATATCAGGTGGAGTGACACGAAATTGAGACTTAGTGAATCTGTTGACAGTGTGTTGCTGTATGTTATGAGCTGAAAATAATATGAAAATATATATTATCATATACAGTAATATGTAACTTTATGGGGGTCACCCCACTTAAGAAAAAACTTTTTTATTTTTTGAACTGATCGTTTGGAAATTTGTATGGTATATGTAACTTCACAAATTTTTTTCATTCCCATAACATTTTCGATTTGGCTCTGGTTTTCGAAAAGAATGTAGCAGTTTTTTTTAATTAATTTCAAAAGACGAGAAGTGTATGAGTGTTTACGCTAGAATAAAAACTAAGACAGACTTAGAATACTTGGACAATTTCTAACAAATCCACGAAGGGCTTTTTTGATTTTCCATCTTCCTGGGGAAGTTCTGGTGCTCATACCCTCACACAAATTTGGGGCATGAAAGCCCACTACAGTTAAAGACTTTTCATTAGCAATAAAAAGAAAATTGATTATTGTCACCAAGTTCGATGGGTTGACCCCTTCAAATTGATTAAGTAAACTATTGTGGATGTTATTTATTATTTATTCTTTATTTGGGGAGATCTAGAAAACATGAACACAACACTGCTGGGCTCATGTAAAAAGTAGAGTAAAAAGTAAAAGTACAGTAAAAGAAGACATACCAAGTAAAAAGTATACATAATACTTGGTATGATAATATTCCTTGATATCTGCTAACTCTTTATTATTCTTTTCATCCATATTTCATACAGTTTGAGAAAAGTTTCCCGGTAACTAGTGTCAATAATTCCCCACATTTTGTAAACAATCGCATGTAATTATCAAGCAGTGTCAATTCTCAATGTTTCACAACATTCTTTCCTTTAGCAGTATCTCACTAAGTATCGATATTACTTTACCGACTGGAGAAGCCTATTGGGAAGTAAAAGTACCTACTTAGAGTGGATACTTTTACTTCCCAATAATTCGTACAAGGGCCCTCAGAGTCATTCTGGTTTGGTTTGCTGAGTGGTTGGATTTGAGTGCTACAAAAAATGATAGAAATGCACCAAGGAGTTCTTTGTTGTGCAACATTCTTCACACATCTGTTGTGATTTCTGTTGTGATAGTGAAACTATCTGAAAAAAACTAAGAGATGTTACAGATGCGTTATAAAGGCAATAATTCATTGGATATTATTTGAATAGTACATTTCTAAATCATTAAATTAGAGAAAGAATATTACAAGGACAGCTTATATTATCATGAAACCATTTAAAGGGGATTGTTGTGTTGTTTTGAAATTTCGTATACAAGTAAAATAAGAAAAAATAGTCTTTTTGTTCATGCTAAGATTTAGAAAAAAAGCATATGGAAAACAAGTTTTTAAAATAAATAATGAACAATTTAGGAGTGCCTTCAACTCTCTATTCGAAAAAATCCCTATAATAAATGAGATAGAATTTATTTGAAAGAGGAAAATGGATCCACGATAATTATAACATAGAGATTATCTGTAATAAATTTTTTTGTTAAAAGTTACATTTGTAAAAAAAAAATCGATTTCCTTTAGCTACAATTTTTTTCTAATTAAAATATCTAATACATTTTTTATCTTATATTATAGAATACCTCAACCTCTTTCAAACGAGACTCGTCGATCATGTCTCTCTACAACAGAAATCGTCAGAGAAATATAGCGTCAATCATTCAAAACCGTAAGTGTTTAGGAGAGACTAAAACAGCTGTAACATCAGGTCATTTAGGTCTAAATAATTTGTTTCCAAGACAAGCGACATACATATGCTCCTTGTACAAAAATAAGTGCGGCACTCACTTCTTATTGTACAGTAGTGGACAAAATATAAGGGTAGGCAAAAACTAGTTATCTAAATCTTTAATTTCATAAAAAGTACAAAACACACATTATTGATATTTTGGACTAATTTTCATATAGAGCTCATATGTATTTATATGAAATTTCAAAGTATTTGGACGAATATTCAAAGAATAGTTCTATATTTCACTTCAAACACCAAATTTTGCTCTTGTCAAAAGTTAAGGGTAGCCCTTTGTGAACAATTCTTTGCTATATCACTTCAATACATCTTCTACGAAAAAATTCTACCAATTTTGCACAATATGAAGGAGTTATCCATCTTTTATTTATCCTCAAGTAATGTCCACAAGTATCCCATCTAATACAGTCTCAAATTGTCGTTGCGAGAGATTTCTATTGCCACATGAAGGTCCAAAAGGATTGTGCAACATATTGTGGCTCAACATAAGCAGTATGGAGTTATTGATTCTAAATCGAAGAATGGTAGACTTCCCAAAGAATTGCTAAGAGAAGATCATGCAAGTCTTCAAAGTAGCTTGCAAGGTAGTTTCAACACTTCAGGTCAAATTTTTCGTGATTTAGATGTCATGTCTGGTGGTACGGTGTCCCAGTCTTCTTTTTCGCAAGTTGGTTTGCAATCATTTGTCCCTGCATCTAAGCTTTCAATTTTAAAAATGGAAACGGAAAGTTTTACTTGTGTTTTGTCATGAGTATGTCGTTTGGTCGATTGATCAGTGGAAGAAAAAAAAAAGAAAATATAAATCTTTGGTTCTAATGAGAAAGTGCAAATTAAACGTAAAGTATGGGAAATGTTAACTCTGAACTGCGTCAAGAAAAAGTTTTATTTTGGAGGAGGTAGTGCGATGGTTTAAGGGGTCATCATTTACTGCTGGACCTGGTCCCATTGTTAGTCTACAAGTAGGAGTTATTGCAGAAGTATAAAACAGCTCTTTCGTAATCATACTCTCCCCTATCAACAAGCAACTGACCCTCAACCACCGAATTTCAAGCAGGACAACATACCCTACAACTCAGATAAAAAAGTTACGACCCTATTATAGAAGATGAAGAAATTGCTCTAATGAGCTGGCCTTCGCAGAGCCCAGACCTCAATCGAATTGAGATTGTTTGGATAATAATTGGAGACTGTACTCATAGAAGAAACACAAGAAATATGGAAGAATTGTGGACATTTCTCGAGGATGAATAGAAGATGGATAACTCCTTCATATTGTGCAAAATTTGTAGAATTTTGTGGTAGAAGATGTATTGGAGTGATATAGCAAAGAATTATTCACAAATTATCTAGTTACTTGCCAATATCCGCCAATATTTCAAAGTTTATGATGGCTACCCTTAACTTATGACCAGAACAAAATTTATTGTTTGGAGTGAAATATAGAACTATTCCTAGAATATTCGTCCAAATGTTTTGAAATTTCATACGAATACATATGCGCTCTACATGAAAATACGTGCAAAATCTCAATAATGTTTGTTTTGTGCTTTTTAAGAAATTAAAAATTTAGATAACTTGTTTTTGCCTACCCATATATTTTGTCCACTACTGTAGCCTAGCTAGAATACAAAGGTGGTTGGCTTTCCTCAAATCAACTCATACTCCCTATGGTGTGCAGAAGGAGGATTTGTTTCTAGCCACGCATTCCCCTCTCACCCTCACCGTAGTCTCTACAGACAAGCCATCACTGTAATATTCATATTGATTTGTCTTATGCGAATACAATTTTTTGGAAAAAGTACAATTTTTGACTTTTTTGAACTTAGGAACTGGTTCACTATACAGTGTACATCCTTTATAATTGAGTATTTATAAAAATTATATTTTCAAAGGCAGAAAGTCAGAAAGGTCATTCGAAATTGACATCACAAATATGTACTTCTCGAAACAACATATTGTTCCATTTAGAATATATTCATTTAATTATTAAACATGCATAGTCAAAGGAAAACAATAGAGAATTACATAAAAGCTATTATAGAATTCACCTCACGGATTCACACGAGTTTCGCAAAGTTCAAATTCTGCTCGAATTAATTTGCAAATAACAAAGCATTGCTTACAAGCAACAACTGGAGCAACTCTGACGAAATATTGGGAGAAGATTGTAGGGGAAAAAGAAAAGAATGGAGGAGAATTGGGAGAAGATTGGAGGAGAGAGAAAAATGAATGGAGGAGAATTGGAAGATTAGAGGGGAAAGAGAAATGAATTGATGATAATTGTGAGAAGATTGGAGGGAAAAAAGGAAGGAAGGAGAATTGGGAGAAGGTTGGATGGGAAAAAAAGAAAAGAATGGAGGAGAATGAGAGAAAATTGGAGGAAAAAGAAAAGAATGGAGGAGTATGGGGAGAAGAAAAGAAAGAAAGACAATGTGAGAAGATTGGAGGGAAAAAGAAAAGGATGGAGGGGAATTAAGAGAAGATTGGAGGGGAAAAAGAAAAGAATGGAGGAGAATTGGGAGAAGATTTGAGGGGAAAGAGAAATGAATGGAGGAGAATTGGGTGAAGATTGGAGAAGAAAGAGAAATAATGAATGAATTGAGAGAAGATTAAAAGGGAAAAAAAATGGAGGAGAATCAAGAGAAAATTTGAGGGGAAAAAGGAATAAAGGAGAATTGAGAGAAGATTGGAGGGGAAAAAGGAAAGAATGGAGGAGAATTGGGAGAAGATTGGAGGGAAAAAGAAATTAATGGAGAATGGGGAAAAGATTGGAAGGTAAAAAGCAAATAATGGAAGAGAATTGGGAGAAGATTGGAGGGGAAAAAGAAAGGAATGGAGGATAATTTGGAGAAGATTGGAGGAGAAAAAGAAAAGAATGGAGGAAAAAGTGGGGGAAAAAGTGTACAAAGTTTTGAGAATATATTCTCGAAGAAAATGAATTTACTTTCCTCAGTACTCAACCACTTGATTATAACCCACTTTAACAGTGTGATTATTTTTTTCATAAAACTTTGGCTATAGATAGCAACGAATTTCCAAAATCCATCAGTTTAATAACTTTCCAATTGAACATGTTTAATTGTTTATACATCAAATTTCCAGATAGTAAAATCATCCATACTATTTGCCACTCTAATATATATAATCGAACACTAGTGCTGTTAGAAGAAGTATGAAGAATAGATTATATTCGAACAGAATATAATAGATAAATATTGAATAAACTAGTTTCCTGAAATGATAATCTGAAGGAAAAATTTTTATTTTAAAATAATCAATTCGTTTCACAAATTATTAGGCTCTAGGACAACTGCCATGCGGACAACTGCCATAGTGGACAACTGCCATGCGACAAACTGCCATGCGGACAACTGCCATGCAATATATTATAATTTTATTTTGGGTGAATTGAAAAGCACTTGTAAACCTAACATTTCTTGGAATTAATTTGATGTGAAGTATATTATTATTTTAACCTAAAATTTTAGTATAAAAATGTTAATTGTATAGAAAGGAATTGTGAATAAAGAAGTATTGAAATTAATGCTGGAGTAATACTAGATTTCTTTCTTTGTCACAGTCATTTTCTTTCACATTTTACGCCTTAAATAATCAAATGGTTGACCAAAAGATTGAAATCTATAGGTGCAAAACTTTTTTACAAACATTTCAGAATACAAACATAAGCTTTACAGGTTAAAATTTTCAGTGAGTGTGATTTTGCATCTTACTATTTTAGAGTTGCTTTCACACAACATTTGGCATATATGAGTTAACTAAAATGTTGATTTGTTATTAGTATAATAACAAATTAAAAAGACATAGTTCAGTAATAATTATTCTCATATTTTGACACTTTTCAAATATTTATATGACATGTTTCTGATCGGTGGGAGCTAAAAACAAAGAAACTATAGAAAAACAAATTCAAATTTCAAAGTTACTGAGTAAAGTGTTTTGTTAACATAGAAGTAAAATAAATGCTACTTCAGTTTCTAATCCTGAATCTAGAAGAAAAGTTTGTTTATACAAATAAAAAATATTAATTAACCCAATGAAAATTCTCAAACAGTAAAATGCAAAATCACACTCACTGGAAATTTTAACCGGTAAAGCTTGTGTTTGTACTATTCTTTGTATTATGAAATGTTCGAAAAGAAAGTTTTGCATCTATAGATTTTCCACTTCTTGTCAACCATTTGATTGTTTAAGGAGCTAAATAGGTTAAATGGATTAAATATTATACAAAAAGAAATGAATTTAATATACTTCAACTTCAAATTCTGAATGTACCGTCAATATTACTTTTTATAATTCTTTATGCACAATTTCAGACTGTACGATTAATATTATATTTAATTTTTAGGTTAAGATAATAATATACTTCACATCAAATTAATTCCATGATAGGTTAAATTTTCAAGTGCATTACAATTCACCCAATATAAAATCATAATATATTGCATGGCAGTTGTCCGCATGGCAGTTTGTCGCATGGCACTTGTCCACTATGGCAGTTGTCCGCATGGCAGTTATCCGCATGGCAGTTGTCCGCATGGCAGTTGTCCGTACACCATAGTAACTAGTAAGGTAGATTATGAAACAACCATCCCTTAGATCTAAGCTTAATATACTTCATTGAACTAATTAATAGATTAATAAACATACCATATTGAATAAAATATTTGGAAAATCGAAAAGTTAGAATACAATAGAAGAACACAGGGAAAGTAATGTTTCAGTGGCACAAAATATCTCAGAGCTAATTGAGACGGTTTGGAATCATGTGAAGTCGTTACTTCGACTTCGATTATAAATGGTTGCATAATATTGAAAATAATCATTGCAATAGAAACATGTTGGTAATAAATATAGCAATACAATAATTTTGTTAGTAGAACTGTGTTAGTCCAAAATAGTTATTACTCGATTTACTATATGAACAGTCAACTATTAGAGCATATCAGTAAATAGATTATTATTCTCAAATACAAAAACAAAAAATCTATCAGATTAGAGATAGATTCAAGGAACACTAACTATGTTAATGATTATTAAAGAATACTCTCAGGTATCAGGAAGCTGAAAGTCTCACAAACAATATATTTTAAGGATATTGGACGAAAAAAAATCCATATCTCATAGATTTTGCACTCTCTCCCTATAAGATATTGTTTCCATGTTCACTATTTTAGCACCTTAAAGAGTCTCGTTAATTTGCGACTGTGGAAGAGACCGGAAAATTTTAGCCGCTATTATGTTTACTCAAACCAGATAGTAAATCAAGGGAATTAAAATGCCGAGATTGGGTGACTATGACTCAGATTTTAAAAGTTATTTTGAGAAAGAGGAACTGCATTGTTCTGAGAAATGAAAATTCACTTTCTGATGGTGTGAACTGCACTGTGTGATGGTGTGAACTGCACTGTGTGATGGTGTGAACTGTACTGTGTGATGGTGGGAACTGCACTGTAGGATGGTGTGAACTGCAGTGTGTGATGGTGTGAACTGCAGTGTTTGATGGTGTGAACTGTACTGTGTGATGGTGTGAACTGCAGTGTGTGATGGTGTGAACTGCAGTGTGTGATGGTGTGACCTGCACTGTGTGATGTGAGAACTGCACTGTGTGATGGTGTGAACTGTACTGTGTGATGGTGTGAACTGCACTGTGTGATGGTGTGAACTGTACTGTGTGATGGTGTGAACTCCACTGTGTGATGGTGTGAACTGCACTGTGTTATGGTGTGAACTGCACTGTGTGATGGTGAGAACTGCACTGTGTGATGGTGTGAACTGCACTGTGTGATGGTGTGCTCTGCACTGTGTGATGATGTGAAATGCACTGTGTGATGGTGTGATCTGCACTGTGTGATGGTGTGAACTGCACTGTGTTATGATGTGAACTGCATTATGTGATGGTGTGATCTGCACTGTGTGATGTTGTGATCTGCAATGTGTAATGATGTGAACTGCACTGTGTGATGGTGTGAAATGCACTGTGTGATGGTGTGAACTGAACTGTGTAATGGTTTGAACTGCACTGTGTGATGGTGTGAACTGCACTGTGTGATGGTGTGAACCGCACTGTTTGATGGTGTGAACTGCACTGTGTGATGGTGTGAACTGTACTGTGTGATGGTGTGAACTGTACTGTGTGATGGTGTGAACTGCACTGTGTGATGGTGTGAACAGTATAGAAAAACAAAAATAGAAAGACAAAGTGTAGAAAGAAAAAGTATCGAAAGATAAAGAATATAAGGACAAGGTATAGAAAAACAAAGTATAGAAAGACAAAGATAGAAAGACAATGTGTAGTAAGACAAAGTATAGAAAGACAAAGTATAGAAAGACAAAGATAGAAAGACAATGTGTAGTAAGAAAAGTATCGAAAGACAAAGAATAGAAGGACAAAGTATAGAAAGGCAAAGAATATATGGACAAAGTATCGAAACACAAAGAATAGAAGGACAAAGTAAAGAAAGACATACATGAGTTCCCAACCGCGAAGCCTTTGGAGGTGGTCGTGAAGCTCTAACCGGAGTGTTCCGTAACTCTGTTATAAAATATAAATTCCAGGACGAATTTTCGTTCTTTTCTTTACCGATCCAATTATGTCTGTGTGTATGTCAGCTTGCTGCTGAAATTCAATATCAGATATCACACTAGCTAGGTTTAATAGCTGTAGCTACAACCTTATGTTTATGTCATTTTAAAGAATATATGTTCTTCCTATTAATTCAGGTTGTCGTAATGTGATTTAATTGACTAATGAATAACTCTATGATTCTTAAATATTCATCTTCGCATAAAGGCGTACGGCTTTGTTTTGTTACTGTTGTAACTTTCACTGGAAGGGCTTGGGCTCCAATCAGTCTATGAGGGAGGGAAAACCGGGAGGGACAAGAGAGAGGGCTTCAGGGGAGGTCTCGGGAAATGTCCGAAACTGGGAAGGGTAGGAGGCAGCCCACCACGGGGTCCGACCAAATGTCGAAGGGAGACTTGGATTATGCCGCATTCCGACTATGCAGTCCATGACGGTTCCCGCGTGAACTAACCCGATTGCTTCAATGTACGAGTCCACAGGAAGTATTCTGTTAACCAAGAGATGAGACACGTCGGAAAGGTACAGGGAGAATAAGGTTCTATTCATGGCTCGGGACCTAAGGGGAAGAGAGGGCGAATGGATGAGATGGGTGGAGGGTGTTTAGGTGGTACTTCTTGCAGAGTATGTCTAGGTGTTGGTTGACAGGGAGGACAATGGATTCTGAGTGCAGATGGTTCGATGCAACTATCTGAAGGTTGCCCGTGCACACCTGGAGGTCGTGATTTTGGAGTCTTTGAAGCCTGTCCTGGGCAGTTGTCGAAGAGTTCGGGCACCATACTGGGGAAGTATACGTGGTGATTGGGCGCATGAGGGCCGTATAGGTTAGGAAGGTAATCTTCTTTTGAGATCCCACATGGTGCCAGCCAGGGCTTTGAGAACGGCGAGGCGTCCGGAAGCTCAGGTGACGACGGATTGAATATGGCTGTGAAAGAGAAGTGAGTGAACGAAGCAACTCCCTTGATGGTGGGGTTCTTACATAAGGGAAGGAGAGTGTCATTAAGGAAGATCTGCTGGTGGTATCTTGATTGAGCTGGCTCAGGGGTGAATATGGTGACCGAAGAATTAGCGGGTGCAATGATAAGGTTTTTCGATGTCGGTCATGTGGACAAATCGTTCAGCTCCCTTTCTGCATCGGTGATGTTCGGGTTGGTTACTGCGTAGGTGAAATCATCCGCGTAGGATGTTAATGTTTGCAGGGAGGTGAGACCGTCGGATACGAAGAAATTGAAGAAAACAGGGGAAATAACTGAAACTAGTGGACTGTTCTTCCCTATTTCACCAGGTTCACACTCTCTTAGTTGAGACTTGGCTCTCGTTTCAAACAGGGTGAATACAGGTTCAGGATCGTTAGGGCGATTTCACCGACCTACCCTGACTGCGGCTTGGGAGACCAAACTGTACTCCACGTATTCAGCTGCGTAGCGAATACCAATTCTCTCTCTCCGGTCGACATTTGGTCGGACTCCGTGGTGGTAGCGGGCTGCCTCCTCACAATTCCTAGTTTCAGACATTTCCCGAGACCTCCTCCGTAGCACTCTCTTTTGTCCCTCCCGGTTTTTCCTCCCTCATAGACTGATGCGAGCGCAAGCCCTTCCAGTGAAAGTTACAACCATAACAAAACAAAGCCAATCGCATTTATGCGAAGATGAATATTTAAGAATCATGTAGTTATTCATTAGTCAATTAAATCACATTACGACAACCTGAATTACTAGGAAGAACATGTATTCCTTAAAATGACAAAAACATAAGGTTGTAGCTACAGCTATTAAACCTAGCTAGTGTGATATCTGATGATGCATTTCAGCAGCAAGCTGACATACACACAGATTTATTGGGATCGGCAAAGAAAAGAACGAAAATTCGTCCTGAATCTTTTGTTGTACATATAACAGAGTTACGGAACACTCCAGCTAGAGCTTCGCAACCAACTCCCTGCAAAGGCTTTGCAACCCCTAAATGGGGGGCGACCCATCGGTTGTGAACCCATGTAAGTCTTTCTATACTTTGTCCTTTGATTTTTTGTGTTTCTATACGTTGTCCATATATTCTTTGCATTTCTATACTTTACCCTTCTATACTCTTTGTCTTCCGATACTTTGTCTCCACACTTTGTCTTTCTATCTTTGTCTTTCTATACTTTGTTTTTCTATATTTTTTTTCTATACTTAATCTTTCTATACTTTGTCTTTCGATACTTTGTCTTTCTATACATTGTATTTCGATACTTTGTCTTTCGATACTTTGTCTTTCTATACTTTGTCTTACGATACTTTGTCTTTCTATACTTTGTCTTTCTATACTTTGTCTTTCTATCTTTGTGTTTCTATACTTTGTCCTTCTATACCTTGTTTTTCTATACTTTGTTTTTCTATACCTTGTCTTTCTATACTTTGTCTTTCGATACTTTGTCTTCCGATACTTTCTCTTTCGCTACTTTATCTTTCGATACTTTGTCTTTCTATACTTTTTTTTCGATACTTTGTCTTTCGATACTTTGTCTTTCTATACTTTGTCTCTCGATACATTGCAATATATCTCTACCGATATTCGTATTTATCCAGTTTTTTATTCTGTAAAAGTAAATACCGCGCAGAGGGAACAAGTTTCTAGTTTTTCTTTTCGATGTTTCAGTCGTGAGGCAGTCTGTGTCATTCGTGTTGATGTCGAATATTTAGTTTGAATACTTCAAAGGCATGCGTTAGGGCAGTAAAAAATGGAATGGAAGTGGTAGCATTTGATATACTACAGGAACATTTCCGTAATGCCTTTACTATTATTATTAACTATCAGATATTTGTGATGATGTACCATCAGAGGAAGAGTCACTGCATGATGGTTTCTCAAATCACAGTTTTCTAATTTCCAATTGTTTTCAAATCTTCTGAATTGGTTATCGTGTACCCAAAACGTTTTAAAGTATCTACAAGCATAAGTAAAGTATCTACAAGTTTCTTTTAGTAAATGTGAAATTACTAAATTGTTAAAAAATTATCTCAGGTAACACTTCGACTGTACATAATATATATATTTTAATAATATCATTCCATGCTGCTGAATATTCAATATATCGATTATTAGATTCCAAAACCTTGTAGTTACTACATTGCATCATATGACTCTAAATTATAAATAAAATAAACGAAATAAACATACACATATCAATATAACTACTCAATTAAATAGCCCATCTTTCTGAGCTCACAGCGTCTCTGGTTTCAGAGTTTGTACATAGAATGTCCCAAGTTTGGAAAAGACGATCCATCAGTGACAAGAGATGAGAATTGTGTCTAAACTTCCTTAATTTGCATCGAGTGCTTTGTTACAAACAAATTGTCTTCTCTCACCTCTGAAACTTTTCTCAATATTCTTTCTTTGTAGTTAACGAGTTGTACTCTCTCACCTCTAAAATTTATCTTTTTGTAGTTCACGAACTGTCTTCTCTCCCTTCTAAAATTCCTCTCTTTGTAGTTCACGAACTGTCTTCTCTCACCTCTAAATTTTCTTTCAATACTTCTTAGAGAAGATAGTGTATCATTTCAAAAGAGGCAATGTAGTTGGGGAATATGCAGCTCCGTATAGTTAACTGCAAACAATTCTTCTTCTTTTCATTAGAGAACATTCTAAATTTGACTGTTCATGCTCATTTATTCTTGTTTATTAAAGACCAGGAATAACTAATTAACAAAAATATTATAAGATTTGTATATTTCGAATTTTGAAAATTTCCTAAAGCTTGCGAAAATTTCTTAACGAAGTTTATGAAATATAACATTAAATTTAAAAATAACCATTAACAAATCACTTCTACAACTTACATTCAAGTATATTACCCCCACAAGTTATTTTTAAATTGAAATGTAAAATCCTGATATAATACTATAATGCAAGTTAATATAAACCAAAATACATCTCCATTCAATCATTTGTTACACAGTCACTTGTTTCACAGTCCACTTGTTACACAGTTTTCTCACTTGTTACACAGTCCACGACTCTCACACTTCATAGGAGATTGCAGGAGAAATTTGTTGGTCCAATACATCATCCGAAAAGATCTTTGAGGCAAGAAACTGGGAACAGTTTTGATTGTTTGGAGATTATAATACCTACCTATCAGTTTAGAAGCTTATCTTCCTTTCCAGGTTTAAATTTGGTCATTGTCAAAACATTTCCTTCCCAAAATGACTAAGAGTTGCTATATTAAAATAGAATAGTCATACATTTTTCTTATTTCTACTGAGATTTTCTAATCAAAGAAAATGTGGCGGAGATGGGTAACCAAATCAAAATAATGAAAATCTGAAAACAATATAATATATTAAGTGTTAATTGTAAATTGTAACACCTCTGATTATAATCAATGTTTGACTAGATACTTGGTAGACGAATGAAATATTTGTTAAACCATATAATTTAAAGAGTTTGTTGTAGCGATGTGTAGAGGTATCCTTTGTCCGTTCAAAGATCGTCCGCTGTAAGAGCTTTACTTGTATATCGATATTCAGTTTTTGAAAGCTTATGGTTATTGCTTATTTTCTTACTAAGAATAACAGAGACACTCATGATATGATTTGTAGAGAAAATAGGAAAACCTGATTCTGAAAAATAGAATCTCGAGAAAATTTATTTGGTTCATTATTTTGTAGTAAAGATTGGGATCAATGTCCTAATTTAGTTTAACTTTTGTCTGGTTGAGTTTACTGCCGCATTCTTTTTGAAGTTTAATTTAGTTTATTTGAAGATACCCAAAGAAAAGGATGAAACATCGCTAGTTCCTGTCTTTATGGCATTTTTACTGGCCGAAAGCAGTCGATTAAGAGCGACCAATATAAAGATTATTTTAGTGTCTCTTTCCAGTCACCTGAACGCGCTCACGTGAATACAAAAATAAGTTTGATGATAAGAGATGCAACTTCTTTTGTCCTAAATTATTTAATATATGGCATAGATTATTGTCGATTTTTTCAATTTTTATTTTAAGTCATAGAAAATTTAACAATGATTGAATTAAATGAAGTTTATCAGCGGTTCAGTTTTTAGGAGGTATTCTAATACACGTTAAAAATGTATTATTAAAGATTAATTATTTCAATTAAATTAATAATTAAATAATAGTCTAATTACTTTTAAAGAATGGCTTTGTAAAATTCTTAAAAGAACATGCGTTGATTGACAGTTCACGATTAGGAATTCCTGATAAAACGCCTTTTATGGATAACAAGTAATACGTCTGATTAGCTGATTTTCATACTCTAGCATTGTTAATAAGTTAACAATGCCATTTAATAATAGAACTGTCTAGTTAAGATAAGCTTTTCTTCGTAAAAGGAAATAGCATATTGATTCGTGGCTAATTTTCTAAATACCTTTTTAAGAAGTCAACCTTCAACTGTTGGGATTCCCTATACTCAATCTATTTTATAAATACAGTAGTCTCTGACTAATCTGTGTTCAGTCTTCAATAGGGTGACCCACACTACAGTAGTGTTGTCTGGTGTTAGCTTCAGACTTCATTATGTAGCACTGTTATAGATTTAGAATTACCTCAATTACGTATCTGAACATTGACTTCAACCCTGTCTCGTATCTTATTTTCAATAGATATTGTTGTGAAGAAAAGTTTAACTTGTTTCATTTCCTTCTATTAGAATAGAATCAAAACTATCACTACAAATCATTACTTGAGAAAAAAAAATGTATTCTATCTTTCGATAGTGGGGATCCTATAAACACAAGTTTTTAGTATTTCATTATTATCATTAATAAATTTTATTATCAATAGATACATGAAAAATAATGGTAATGAGCATGCTTTATCCATTGCTGAAAGATAAACACTTACCATTGGAATTTGAAATAATACTATATATATTATATTATTATTGTATGTATGTTTAAGTCCATTTTATAACCAATATTGCAATTTATTGATGAGAGATATGTTTTTTGACATCAAAAAACAGTCATAGGAATTTTTGATCGGCGGAAATATGCCAGAATGGAAATTTTTCAGAGATTTTTTTCCATCGCAATTTTTCCCGTTGATTGTACATTTCAAGGTTTAAATTGGTAAATTGTAAATTAAAAGTTTAAACTGAGAGATGCAATTTACATAAATATAATTATTCTTAATGTAACTTTAACATGTTGAACTCTATCAAATTTTATTTAACCGATGCTAAATAGCCACGAAATTGAAGATAAAATGAATTTGAATTTACCTAAAAGAATTGCAGAGCATCTCTTTATTTAACTGTAATTATAATAGTAATTGAAAAAAGTATAGGTATTTAACCTAACTAACAATAATTCTACATTTTGATAATATGATTAAACTATCTATTATATAATTAATATAATGCAACAGTTATTTTAAAAGGTATCCACGATAACTGCAGGTATCATTGGTACCAATTAATATAATAACTTATTCTAACCAGGTGCAATAGAATGTAAGAAAATATCGACGACCGGTTCTGCAAATCTCTTTTTGTTAAATGACATGAAAAATTAGGATGAATAATCTATTGTAATCAGTTGGTTTTGAAGTTTTCTGAGAGCTATTGTCATATTACTTTTACAATGGCGTCGATGATAAAAGGTTTACGTGGAAAAATTTCATTATTGATGCTATACAAAATGTGTTCAATGAAAATGGAGATAATATAATATATAATGGGAATGTTCGAAGAGGAAAAGAAATCATATGTGCATCTCGTCTCCATACTAAATGGTTGAATGAAAACCATGAAATCATTAATGATATTAATGAATATATTATAAAATTGTCACGAATTCCTTTCATTTTCTATTTCGTGGATTTTTAACTTTTGTTAAATATGACTTGTTAATGTTCGATATGTTAAAATTACATAAATCTTTTATATATACATTTTAAACTCTAAATTTACGAATTAAACCTAGAAATTCACAATTCACGGGAAAACTTTCGCCTATCAAAAATTCCACGCAGGGAAATGTCCGCCTGGCGAAATTCCTGCCAGTCAAAAAACATTGAAAGTAAACAGTAGCGGAGTTGCGAATTAGTAGATAAGGTAAAAAAAACTGTAAACAGAAACATATTGAACGTAACTCCACTGTTGGAAGAGATGGAGAGAAATAAATTGCTATCTTACGGACATGTAAAGAGAATGGATGAATAGCAAAAAAAATAAGAAATGACTAATGCATCGTCATAGAAAGAAATGGATGGCGCAGTGGAAAGAAGTGGGAAACAACTCGAGAGAAGTGGGGAATGGTAAATGTTATGAAGATAGAGATGCAGGAGATTTTCTCTGGGTTTACCAGCTGACTGTTGCTTCATCTACCTGACGGATAGGATAGGGCAGAGAACAGATATATGGCATTATAATCTATTGAATTTCATATTCAATAATCGCCTATACAGGGTAACCCGCAATAAATCTACCCAATATCAAATTCGTATATTTCAACAGCTATTGAAAGAACAATTTTCTTTCGAGTATCATTTTGTTTATTGATCAATCAGTTAAATTTTAATGAAGTTTTACTCTTTTTTGTGAATAAAACAACGACTTAATTGATGAGTGGTGCAAATATATTTAGAAAACGGACAATGAATTAAGTTCAGACATGGAAAATGTCTTTATTAGACATAATCCCCATTATTAAAAAATGATTTAGATCTTAAGTAAAAAGTTCAAGTTCAAATTTACATTTTAACAAGCTTGGGTCGGTCGTTCAGGTAGCAAGAGGACAGTGCGATCAGAAGACAAAATCAATTTTGTTCAGCAAATTTAAACTTGTGGCTTCTTTTTCGTACTTAAACACTTCTGTCAATATATTATAAAAGGAATAATTAAATGAATATTCTTAAAACTTAGAAATAAATCTGTTTTTATTAATGGGGATTTTGTCTATTAAAGATATTTTTAATGTTTGAACTTACTCGAGTTACTTCATTGTCCGTTTCCTGACCATTTGCACCACCCATCAATTAAGTCATTGTGATATTCACAAATATGAGTATAACTTCATGAAAATTTAACTGTGGATGGAGAAGAGTTTCAGTAAACAAAATGATACTTGAAAGTAAACTTTACCTTCAATAGTTGTTGAAATATACCAATTTAAAGTTGAGTACACTTTTTATGGGACACCATGTATATGTCAAAGGATTTGTTACTTAATTAACTCTAATCATTTGACGTCACCACTTCCCATTTATATTATATAATGAATGTATATAATTAAACATTTTTTCTCACCAATTAATGTGGTAACTGATAGAAACGGTGTCCGGACAGAGTTTCGAAAGGAAAAGTATAGAAAGACAAAGTATAGAAGGACAATGTATAGAAGGGAAAAGTATAGAAGGACAAAGTATAGAAAGACAAATGTAGATAAAGTTGATAGATAGAAAAAGAGAACTGTAATGATCTGGCTGGGGGGTGCAACTGCACCCCCAAGCCAGGTCAGGATATACAAGATAAAATGTTACAACAAGTTACATAGTGGCCATTTAAGTATAATCATTATTTATATATAAATATAAGATTACTTTGAAAAAAGAAACAAGGATGACAAGAAATAAGTTATGATTACTTCAAAAGTTTCAACATTAACTGTGTTAAAACGCAATGTAGTTTGTTTTATCTGCACGTTTTTTATACTGCACACTACATGAAAATCTTAATGGACAATTTTCTTGTTACCCCCACCTTTGAGTGGCTAATAGTGAGCATCGGGGTCTCACGGGGATTGAGTGCCACACAGAGCAATGAATGAATTTTTGAGTTTCATTATCCTCATTTTTTGACACTTCTAAAAAGTGTAAAATTTTTGTATTCAAATGTATAGAACTATTTTTTGGTTGAAGCTGTGGAACTGCAGGTTTTTGTATTTCATTTTATTTGTATGAAATTTTATTTTTAGAAAAAAATGTTTTTTTTGTGAAAAAAAAAATATTTTATTGAAAACTAATACAATCATTCTATAGAGAATCGAATGGAAATTCAAAAGCAAAAAAAACCAAAGCCGTAGCTTATAAATTGTCGGAGTTCTATACTTTTAAAAAAATGGTTCGAAATTCGTTCGAATTTCGAATAACTCATTTTCTTTGCATTCAATCGAAAAAAATGTCGTGAACAATAATGTCTTAGAATTCATTTTTAAATATACGTACACAGTTTCATAAACATAACTTCATTAATAATTTTTTTTCCGGGAAACCCCCACCTGGCAGTGGGGGTTTCGTACACATACATTCGATATATGTGCTGTGAACATTGAACTCATTGTTATAAATTAATATTTTCTTCCCCTGCATTGTAATGCAAAGGTTTTAATTTAATAGAATAATGCATGCAAAGCTCCTAGTGATAATATTCACATTTATTTCCCCCTCCCTTTGGTTTAATTTGTTTTGATTTCTCTGAGTTCAGAGAGAGATTTCTAAGCTGCTAATTGTTACTTTGAATGTAAAGCAACAGAAAAACAGTTACACAGAAATACAAGAAAACGTCTAACCACAATAATAATATTATTTATTCATGTGTTGCATATTTATTAGTTGGTAAAACGATTTCAAAATAAACATAATATCGTTGTCAGTATTATAAATATTAACATAAGCACACAAATATATATTTTTCTCTACACCATTTAGTCTGTATTTTCTTTCATCAATACATAATGGAAGGGTGTGATCCACATTATATTCTATGGCCCCACAATTGCCTTCCCTTCTATTTTATGCAAACTTAAGTTTTCTCCTCTAAAATGAACTACAATGAGAGCAAGAGACACAAACATGTTCCTGCAACACATTACAGTTCCGATATTATTAATTCCAATGAAAGTATGAGGACACTTTAATTTAGAATATAATCTAATTTACTTCAACTTAAGCAATTTAATGGTCTGATACCTGATAAGAAATAAAAACCACATTATTAGCTAACATTAATAAATGTAATTGAAATAATATAATAAATGTTCATTCTAACGGAATTATTTTCTCAGCGGTGAAATGTTTCATTGAATTTATTTTTACTTTAGTTTTTATTTTGGTCAAGTTTAAATTTATACAATATATTTGGAAGTATTTTCATATATATCATTTTACTTTATGTTGATAATAAATTAATAAGTTTCACAGTTCCTAATGACTTCTTGTACACTTAACACTAGTAACTAACATCTCGTTAATGAACATTAACTTTTTCTAAAGTAATAATTTAGTCTTGGCGACAAATTAGTTAGTAACTTTTACCGAAGAGAAAAATGCAAGTCATTGACAATAAAAACTAATAATGGTGGCGAAGAATTTATTCGTGGTTTCAAAATGGGATTACAATTACAGCTCTTACAACAATAGGATATGTAGGGTCAGACGGGGTATCACTTCGCAAAATTTTGCAAACTCTGTACTAAAAACTCTTTTTCTCGTGATGAAATGGTCCTGAATGAGAATGGTTTTCAACTAGTTTCAAAATAATAACTAAATATATGAAATTCTTATTGACAATTTTTCGTGTGCAACTTTTAGTGAGTGTATAGGGGTTTCACTGCACACATGAAGGGGTATTACTGCGCATTGCATAAATACAGCACCTATCTTCCCAACCTAATACCCTCCTCTCCCCATTTGGACGCCCCACCTCCTCCCCCCTATCGCTGAAAGGTGACATAATTAGTTCAGTTGGAGATTTAAACTCTGTAAGATTTATTTGACAGAATTTCAAAGAAACACTAGCGAAGGTGAACAATCCCAGAATATTATTAAATAACTAATTTGATGAAAATTTTATAATATCGCTTGTTTGCAAGAACAACGTCATAAAGACGAAAAACTATATTTTCGATCAATACGTATTGATATATATCTTAAAATACTGGCATCCCCCGCTTCAGTTACAAAATCACGACTCAGTTTGGTTACCAAACGGTAACTAAAGCGAATAAAAATAAAAAGAATTTTATAATTGTCACTCCGTGATTTTATATATCATTTTCTATGAGTTATAGAAAGAAAATTTGTTTTAGAGTTATTAGAGTACTACGTATATAAGCATATTAATAATAATATACAGTCTTTAATTGTTTGTGACTGTGATGAAAAAGTTTAAAGTCGTGCATTTATTAAATGTTTTAAAACTCATCCATTAGTTTAACTCTCACTCAGTATAGGTGAGTAATTAATGGATACTTAGATTTCTACAATTATTGTGCTACATTTCAAACCGCAATTTTATGTTCTATGAAATGTTTTTGGTAGTAGGGTACTAAGTTCAAAGTTATTGGTTGGTTCTACAATTTCGGCCACGTCAGAAAAGAAAATAGTACAATTATTATTCAACTTCTATTCTAATTGGTATCATGGATACCTCAATTGAAATAAAATTTAATTAATGATTATTATATAAAGAATTTTACGTGTTCGAAAATATGGAACCGTGCGATAACAAAGAACATACCCTAAAATTGGACATGTAGAATTTCTGAACCAATTGCTTCTAATAACATTATCTGGATTATAATTTTTATGTTTTCTTTAGTTACCGTGAAATAATCACAAAAAAATTGTCTCCGTTTTCTATGTATTATACGAACGGTTCTTATTTCGAAACATGACTCGAAATAAGTACCACATTTACCAAAGTAAGTTGCACTTAAAGCGAGGCCTGCCTGTACTGATTTTACGGTAAAAGTATCATAATTTTAGATCATAAGCAGACCAGTGGAGAGGCTTTATGTCCTCACGATACGAGCGATATTTATTTAACTTACTCTTATGAATGTACGAAATAATAAGGTAGGTAAAATGAAACAAACATATTAACAACTAAAGATATATGAATTACGTGAAAATATAGAATAGTTACACCTCTTTTTATGCTCTATGGAACTTATCTAATCAAAGTGAATGTAAAGGGAGAGGTTAACGAGATCAAATTACTTAAAATTTAAGAAAATAATACATAAATTGTAATACCTCTGAATATGACCAATAAATTACTAGATACTTGGTATACGAATAGAATATTTGTTAAACTATATAATTTAATGAGTTTCATGTCCCATAGAACGGATATTTGTCCTTTTTTCCGTTTAAGGAACGTCCGCTATATGAACTTTACCTGTTATCAGCTAGGGAAATAATAATTGTAGTTAGGGAAATATTATTAGTTACTAATGATAATATTGATAGGAATATATATCGTCAGAATATAGAATAGTGTAGGATATTTAATGAGAAAATGAGGTAAAAAGTTACACAGATATATTGTATAATTTCTATAACAACGTTCAAATTAACTTCTGAAGTTACACTAGTCTCTTACTTAATATCCTATTAACAATTCTAACGAAGTAAACTGAAAAGAGTCATACGACTAACTCGGCCTTTAGATTTCCAAAAATTACACAGAGTTACAGCAATATGTAGAAAATTAGAAAATTGAGTTGTGAAATTAGCATCAAGTAATGATTCTTCAATTTTCTCAGATGGTATAACATATATATCAGATGGTGCTTGGTATATTCAACCCCAGTATATTACATCTCGCTAGATTAAACCTCGGTGAACATTTAATTCACTTTAGTAGTTGGTTAGACGTGTATTTTGGAGCCAAAGGCAATATTGTTGACGTCAGAGAGAAATTTAATACATAGGACTTGATAAGCAGTCAGAAAGTAAATTGGCTTGATGATCAAAATCACTAGACATCCGTCGGTGACAAAGCTCATGTCTGAAGAATTGCTAGTCAGTGAAAGGAGTCACTTACATAAGAATGTGACTTTAAAAGACACAAGCAATGGTTGCTGGACTCACGGATGGAAGCGGAATATAAGGAGGTGGTAGAGTATATGAAGCCAACGAAAATGTAACACCTTGTAGTTGAAGAGCATATCAGTATTATAATCAGAGGTTTAACGTGTGTTTCTGAACTGAAGGCCTTACAGCTGACGACAAAAGGTAATGGTATGCAAGTGACTGGAAGGAGATGTCAGGAAGGTAATAATCGGCTTCATAATCCAAGTCACCAACCACCTATCTTTGACAAATGAAGTATACGAGTTTAAGCTGATTTTCCGAAAACGAATTGGCCGAAAACAAATTTACCGGAAACTGATTCGCTGAAAGGGATTCTCCGAATACGTGTGAGATTCTTCGAATCTCAAATTAACTGAAAAACCGATTTGCTGAAGGAAATTTTTTCCGAAAGATGAATTTGTCGAAAATCAAATTTAATGCATTTATAAAGAACATTGTGTGGGACTTTGTAGTTCTCATCATTATATCTTATGCATATAAAAAACATTTATGATATGAATTTTACATCACTATTTCTATAAAAATTTGTATTCCACTATTTCCGTATTATTTTGCTAAATTCATTTATCTAACTGCATACATTGAATATCTATATGTAATTGACATTACTAATAAATGGTTGATTGAAATCAATGTATTAAACTGAAACAAATTTATTCATGACTAAATTGAAGCCAGATGTATATTGGGAAGATATAAACATAACTAATAGTTATGTTATTCATTACTAACAATTTTTTATTTTAAACACAATAAATGGAATAAATATTAATAGTGTCAGCCATAAAATACCTTCTGTATGGAATACTATCTTTAAATTCGTAGTCGGAGAATCAAGTTCGGCGAATTAGGGTTTTGTGAATTAGTTTTCGGAGATTTTGGTTTTGATAAATTTGTTTTCAGCCAATCAATCCACCGGATACCAAAGTATACGAGTTTACCTAACATAGAATCTAAGACCGCATAATTAAAGAACAAGTAAATACCTACTGATATCCTCTAAAACTGCAAGTAGCGGTTGAAGAATGATAAAAATGGAAAAAGAAAAAAAAAATCAAAATTACGACAGTTTGAAGCCAAATAGTCGCCAACCTATTTCTCATTCATTCACCAGAAAACGGCTTCAGAATAGATTTAACTGATGAAGTGAATTCACACAACCTTTCTTTCTGCTGTTCTATCACATGCGTTGTGAAAAATAAACAGCTTGTGAATGGCCAACAAAAGGTTTAATTTGATATAAAAAATGCAAGTTAATTAGTATTATAAAAACTATTAATGTATTATTGATATTAATGACTAACCAAACCAAACCCGTAAAGTGGGGTGGAACTTAACGTGGTGGAATATACCGGTCACCATATAAGACATATTTTTATTTTATTGCTATATTATAGAATATTTACAAATATCTATGCATTGTAGATCGCTATGAATAAAGGTTTTACTAGTTTTTAAATAGTGATACTATTATATCATTAGCATTTCCATAAGTCATTTAATAATTATATCATTGCAAATTAATATTCACTGCAAAATGAAGTGACTCGCTCATCTAAATGGAATGAAGATCTTTAAATTCTTCTCATTTTTATCGCAAAGTCAATTAAAGTGAGTAAAAAATGATTTATTTTTGTCTAATTAATTTCCTCCAGTCTGGAGACTGAAAAATAATGTACTTTTATCCGATAATAAACTGAAATGCAATGGCGACAATGAAGAAAATTTTAAGTGAAAAATCATTTGAGGAATAAAGTATATTGAACATTAACTGACTTAAACATGAGAAATCTATTTGTAAATGCACTTACCTAATCAAATATCACAAATAATTTAGGTAATTATCTGATAATAAAAGCCTATTTGTTTTATAATTACTACTTCATTTCCAAAATATATCCTTACAGCCCAAACAACTCCCATAAAACACCAACTGCCTCGTATTTCTTAGTAATTAAATTGAAAAACTTTTATCTTCGTAATTGAAATATAGTAGTATATTTTGTATTTGAAATTATCATTATTTTTCTAAACAGATTTTTGGTTTCCTGAATTATTCACATGAATTACATTATATTGCGAAATTAATTGTTAAGAAAAAATTAATTTTAAATAAATTATTGTAAGAGTACTGGAATATCATCGAATTTTCGTATAGTATCACTCATTATAAATAAACTAAATAGCAATAAATTTTGTGCTGTATATATACTTTTAAGAACTAATAAAATTAAATTCATTATAATTTATTAATATATATTGATATCGGCTCTAAGATCCAAGTCACCTACCATATATCTTTGACAAATGAAGTTCAGTTAGTTTCTAAACTAAAAAAGAGAGATATATTTTTATCAATTAATATGTGTAATATTTATATTCGATAGCTTCACTTACTTCATTTACTTTCAATATTAGTCTGTTTATTTAATTTTCTAAACATCAGATCTTTTTTTCATGTCGAAATACTGCATCTTCCATTTCACTCTTGAAACTAATTTTCAAACCAGACTAAGAGTCTTAAAATAAGTTTTGAAAGGAGTTGCTAAGAGTCACTTTTGCTGGTGTACTGTAATGATATCAATACTTACGGTGTGGGATATTCTTCCTATCAAAAGAGTTAATTATATTAGATTTCTTAAGAGCAAAAGTATCAAATATGCTACAAATAATATACTAATGTCTTGATAGAATAACTTTGGTATTTGCAGTAACAATTATGAATATAAACTTTTTCATTCATTAGATAGATAATGATAGATAATGGTTTGAAGAATTTCCATTATATTCATCATCAATATATTAATCAATAGTGAGAATTTAGCAACAAAATATAACAGTGTCCTTTAAATACAGTTACAGCAGTATTTTAACTATCTGTTATTTATATCTTTTAATACTATAATAGTGTGCACTCAATTGTTAACCTGAGAAAATTTCTTTCATTCCCCAGAATTTGTTTAGCAATTTATCAGTGTGCATCTCTGCTGGTGAAATATCATCTCCCATCTAGGGAATTCCTTCCCCAATTGGTTGTTTACTGGACCATTTACTCCACCAATAGAGTTCTAAGACGGACAAAAGGAACACCAAATTGAATCTCTTTCGTCAGGACGTGGTGGTATTGTGGTGTATTTGCGTCAATGTGGTGGTGGTATTGTGGTGTATTTACATCAGGGTGGTGGTAATGTGGTGTATTTGTTTCAGGGTGGTGGTAATCTGGTGTATTTGCATCAGGATGGTGGTGGTAATGTGGGGTCTAGGCTGATTTTCCGAAAACGAATTGGCTGAAACCAAATTTGCCTAAAAATAATTTGCCGAAACGGATTTTCCGAATACGGTTTTTTCCGAATCCCAAATGGGCCGAAAACAGATTTACCGAAATACGGATTTGCCGAAGGGTAAATTTTCCGAAAGATGAATTTGTCGAAAATCAAATTTAATGTATTTAAAAATAACATTCTGTTGGACTTTGTAGTTCTCATCATTATATCTTATGCATAAAAAAACTCATTTCATATATGAGTTTGACATTACTATTGCTATATAAATTTGTAATCCGCTAATTTAGTCTCGTTTTCCTAAATTCATATATCTAACTGTATATATTAAATATTAATATGTTTATGGCATTACAAAAAAAGGGTTGATAGAAATCAATCTTTTTACCTGAAACAAATTTATTCATGCATTTTACGCTATCGTTGGAGCTAGAGGTATATTAGGAAGATATAAATATATCTAATAGTTATGTTACTCATTACTAACAATTTTATATTTTAAACGCAATAAATGGAATAAATATTAATAATGTCAGCCACAAAACACCTTCTGTATGGTATACAATAAACATGGAATATTCACAAAAATGAATAAACACGCTAAAAAAATACAATCTAAAAATACAACCAAGCGCTCAAATGAAAGAAATGCAACATGCTCCCATAGCTGACTGACTGATTCTGACTGAATAAAGGCTTGAACGTCTTCAAAATAAGAAAAGACAAGGAATCATTTAGTGGTAAAAAGATTAACACAATGATTAACGAAGAGATAGAATAATTAAAGGATCATTTTGTGTAACTAAGGGTTATGATTTCGTCGTTTCGTTTCTTTCCTGTAACTTTTGTGTAATTTTACATTATATTTTAAATAAGTCTTTCGGTAAATTTGTCTACTGGCTAATATGGATTTCGGCAAATCCGTTTTCGACAAATTTGGGTTTCGGCAAATTCTTATTCTGTTTCTATCATTTGTATTTATTCTTTTTATTCTTAATAATTAATGTTATTTATATATGTTTATTAAAGTATCTTATGTAATTTCATTGTATTATATAGTTTTCTATGTTCATTAGTTTCTTTTCATATATAGGTGCGTTCATGTGAATGATTAGGATTTTTTCAGTAGTTATGTACTAGCTATGCTCAAGTAAACAACCACCCCTGACCTGCCTTTCACTGCTCTCCTAATTGTTACGTGTTACAACATTACAACATTAACTGGCGGCAAAGATAAGATCCAACTATCCTCCTTTTGATCCTCAAATTGAACGGAACGATGAATTCATCGAAGGATTCACTGTGCAGAATAGTGATCTTCTAGCAAAGCCAGGGGATAATGAGTTGAAAAAAACAGCTGTTTTGTGCAGAGCTTTACCTATTCACGTCATTACAGATCTTTAGTGACGTTGTAAGTCTATGAAGTTGTCTGCAGGAACCTATGAGCAAATTACACGCTACTGGCACAGTACAAAGTCAAGAAGTCTGTAGACGGCGCCGCTGTGAAGTTTCTGAATGGTGAATCCATTGAGAGTAACGCGAAAACTCTCAAAACTTAGCTGCAGAGTGTGACTAAAAAACTGGTTGTCACGACCGTCTTCTTCGTGATATTTTTGTGAGTGGGTTATGTTCCAGTGCTATAGTCACAAAGCTACTACTACAAGAATGTGACGAAGATATGCAATTCAATAACTACGTTACTCAGGCTTGAACAATTGAGTTACTTGAACAATTGACTAATGATGCATATGAAATGTCTGCAGATTCAAGTCAAGTCATTAGTCATAAAGTGTATTCTACAAGAAATTGGACCCAGGATATACCTACAAGTGAAATTCCAGTTGGCTATCTTTCCATGAGATGCGGTGCAGACAGGAACCATTTTGCAAAAAACTGCTGGTCAATGGCTGTTAATTGCCGCAAGTGTGGAAAGACCGGACATATCGCTAGAGTCTGCAAGGCAAAAGCTACACAAAGTGTGTATGAACCTGAAGCTGCCTTGGTAACTTCCTTGACATCTGAAAATGGCAATTACACGCGCAGTCAACCACTGTCAAAACCGATGACGTCATCACATTCATCTCAGGATCATTTCGAATGCTCAGGCTGTGTTTAAAATTCAAATGTGGAGGGTATGAGTTACAATCATTTCGATGATTTTTTTTACTGTAAATGCCACTGTTGTCCCTATAACTTTCGAACCAACCTTTTTAAATTGTAATGTCAATGGTACCAATATTAGGTTTAAATTGGATACAGGTTCACATACCTCTACAATTTCTATCACTGATGCCCAGAATATTTGTAATGAAATTAGACCTTCATCAGTTAAAGCAAAGGGATACAGTGGCAGTGAGATTAAGTTTATTGGCAAAGTTTCAGCTAAGCTTACATATAATGATATAACTATTTTTCATGATTTTTTGATTGTAGATTCAAATTTTTTTCTATTACTAGGTAGAGATGTGTGTTCCAAGCTGAATATTAACTTTTCTCTACGAGTTAGTTCTAAAATTGCTAATGTAAAATGTCAAAACAATGAATTAAAGGAATTTGATGGTTATTTGTTTATTGAATTTCGATCTAATGTTACAGTAACTGTTAGTTTTAAAGTAGATGAGAATGCTATGCCAATATTTTCGAAATCTCGATCAGTCCCTTTAAGATGACAAGATAAGGTTAAGAAAGAGTTGAAGCGATTAGAGAATACAGGTCGCATTACTAAAGTGTTTCAGAGTGATTGGGCTTCACCCTCAGTGAATGTACTGAAAAGTGATGGGTCTGTACGCATATGTGATGATTTTTCACAAACAGTTAATAAGCATCTTAAGGAAGTAAATTATCCATTACCAACTATTGACGATGTTATATCACAAGTAGGTAACTCTAAATTTATCTCCAAGACAGATTTAACTAATGCTTTTTTACAAATTCCTTTAGATGAATATTCTAAACAATTCACAACCAATAATACTTGCGAAGGACTGTTTAGATATAATTATTCACCATTTGGTTTCAGTGTTTCACCAGGTATATTTCAGTCTTTCATGTGTAAAACTTTATATAATATCAATCATGTAATAATTTATCAAGACGATATCTTGATATTGATCTTCACTTCAGATCTTCATATTAAAGTATTGAGAGATGTACTATCAGCTCTTAAAGAGAAATGAATTAAGCTTAACGTAAAGAAATGTACATTAATTTATGATTCAGTAAACTATCTTGGTCATGTATTCGATAAAAAGGGAGTACACCCTAATCCCGAAGAAAATAGGGCAATTAGAGATGCTCCTCATCTTAAAGATTTATATCAATTGCAAGCTTTCATTGGGTTATGCAATTTTTACTGCACTTTACAAATTACCAAAAAAGAACTAAACGTTTATTTGGTGATCTGAACAGATAACTGCTTTCAATGCAGTTAAAAACTTGTTAAATTCCAATAATGTTCTTAAATTATATGATCCTTCTTTTGAAACGTTATTGAAAACGGACGGTTCTTCATATGGATTGCTGCAGTTTTGATGCAACGTAAAAGTACAGAAAGCATGTGGCTACCTGTAATATTTGCATCGCGCACTCTAAACGATAGTGAGCGAAATTACTCTAACATAGAGAGGAAGGAGCTTAGTGTAGTTTTCAGTTGCGATAAATTTAGAAAAAAATTGTTAGGAACAAAATTCATTATTCGTAATGATCAGCAACCATTGAGAAAACTACTAACTCATAACAATGCGGTACCAGCTACTTGTTCTTCTCGCCTCCAGTGGTGGGCATTACGACTTTCACAATTTCAGTATGATTTTCAATATTCACGAGGTGAAAACAACGTAAACAGTGATTATCTCAGCCGCCTACCTCTACCCGATACAATTCAAACTTGTGAACCATATGAGCTAATTTTCGCTTTGGAAAATTTTGATAGGTCCTCTGTATCTTGTTCTGATATACGCAACGAAACTGATCTAGACTCAGATTATTCAACTCTTAAGCATTATATTAGGTACAGTTTCCCTGATGTAATTGATAATCCTAAACTATCTAGGTACAAAGGATATGCAGCAAAGATGACTCTCATGAAGGGTTTTATACTCTATAAAGATAGAGTTTTCATTCCAGAGGCACTGCGTGCCAAAGTTTTAATGCAGCTTCATGAGAGTCACGCGGGTATATCTGCTATGAAATCTATGGCTAGGAATCTTATGTGGTATCCAGGTATCGATAGTGATATAGTAAACCTTGTTAATTCTTGCTCTCAATGTAAATCTGTTGCTTCTAAACCCATAAAAAAATCTTCTGTTGAATGGTCAACACCTGATCGTAGTTAGTCACGTATTCACTATTCATATTGACCATTTTTTTGTAGAAAATAAAATATATTTAATCGCTATCGATGCTCTTTCTAAATATATTGAATGTGAAGTAGTACCTAGTGTTAGTGTAGTTGATACAATAGATACTTTAAGAGTTATATTTAGTAAGCATGGTCTATGTGACACTATAGTTAGTGATAATGCAACTTGTTTTACTGCATCGCAATTCAAAGAGTATTTGATGAGTATTGGTATTCATCATCTAACGTCTAGTCCTTACATGCCCTCTAATAATATTCAGGCTGAGAGGGGAGTGAGAGTAATAAAAGATTTATTAAAAAAATACTGTAGGTTCTTTCAAATCTAGATTAGCTAAAGTGGTACTTCATTATAGGTGTGTTTCGCATAGTGTTACACAATTGTCCACTTGTGTATCACTCAATAAAAGGAAATATGTAACAGTGACTGATAGAATAAGTCCTAGATTTATTCTCCGTATAAACTCCTATAGCTAAAGTATACGGCAGTTTGAAGGAGACTCGGTACTCGCTTTCAACTTGAGAGAAGGTGCTAAGTGGCTTGTAGGTACTATTGTTGATAAAATTGCTGTAAATGATTATTTAGTTCACATTCATGATTTAGGAGTAGTATGGAAGAGGAATTTACATCAACTCTTTCCTAGCTCTATCAAGTCTAAAGATACAACTACCAGTTCCGGTAATGCAGGTAAAACTATTGTATTTCCTGATTAGCACATTCGAATAGAGCCTTCCAAAATATCTTCTGATAAATTTGTACCACCTGTTGCTCCTGTTGTAGTATCTGAACATTGTCCGGTACAGCCAGACTCAAAAGTAGATACTCCTTCTTCCACCGGTACCCCCACTGAAGAACCGGTACTTAGACGTTCTACCCGAGTCAAGAATCCAGTTGCTATATATGCACTCAATTAGTTAACTTGAATTATATGTCCTTAACTTTAGAGGGGGAAGTTGTAACATTTTGTTTCTATCATTTGTATTTATTCTCTTTATCCTTATTCATTATTGTTATTTATATATGTTTATGAAAATATCCCATGTAATTTCATTGTATTATAGTTTTCTATGTTCATTAGTTTCTTTTCCTATATAGGTGCGTTCATGTGAATGATTAGGATTTTTCAGTAGTTATGAACTAGCTATGCTCAAGTAAAGAACCACCCCGGACCTGCCTTTCACTGATCTCCTAATTGTTACGTTACAACGGAACAAGTGTTACAACAATCCAGTTCGACGAATTAGGGTTCGGCGAATTAGTTTTCGGAGAATTGGTTTTCGGAGAATTTGGTTCCGGCCAATTCATTTTCGGAAAAACAGTCGGATACCGTAATGGGGTGTATTTGCTTTAGGATGGTGGTGCTAATGTGGTGTATTTGCATAAAAAGGGTGGTAGTAATGTGGTGTATTTGCATTATGGTGGTGGTAATGTGGTTCATTTGCGTCAGAATGGTGGTAATAAGGTGTATTTGCGTCAGGGCAGTAGTAATGAGGTGTATATGCATCAGAGTGGTGGTAATGTGGTTTATTTGCATCAGGGTGATGGTGGTAATGTGGTGTATTTTCGTCGGGGTGCTGGTAATGTGGTGTATTTGCGTCAGAGTGGTGGTAGAAATGTGGTGTTTTTGCGCCATGATGGTGGTGGTAATGTAGCGTGTTTGCCTCGGGGTGGTGCTAGTTAGGTGTATTTGCGTCAGTGTGGTGGTAATGTGGTGTATTTGCGTCAGTGTGGTGGTAATGTGGTGTATTTGCGTCAGCGCAGTAGTAATGAGGTGTATATGCGTCAGGGTGGTGGTAATGTGGTTTAATTGCATCAGGGGGGTGATGGTAATGTGGTGTATTTGCGTCGCAGTGCTGGTAATGTGGTGTATTTGCTTCAGGGTAGTAGTAATGTGGTGTATTTGCATCAGGGTGGAAGTAGTAATGTGGTGTATTTGCGTTAAGATGGTGGTAGAATGTGGTTTATTTGCGTCAGGGTGGTGGTAGTGATGAGGTGTACTCTCGTCAGGGTGGTGGTGGTAATGTGGTTTATTTGCGTCAGGATGGTGGTGGTAATGTGGTCTATTTGCGTCAGGATGGTGGTTGTAATGTGTTATATTTACGTCAGGGTGTTAGTAGTAATTTGTTGTATTTGTCAGTGTGGTGGTGGTAATGTGGTGTATTTAAGTCAGATTTTTTAATATTGCATGTTTCTGAAAGATTAAATAATTATTTACATGAAATAGGAAATGTTTCCTTATATCATTATATTTCAATCCTATTAAGACACTGATTTATGTGAGAAGAAATCATTATTATTTTCTAGGAATTGTTTTCTCATGTGTCAGATATATCTGCATTCATAACATTTATTTCCTATTTCCATGAACAGTCAAAGAAAAGTGCATTCGAAATTATTTTGTCAGTTTACAAATTTCATATTTTCAAATATTAAATTTAGAAAATTTTAATGATTATTAATATTTTTTAAATTGTCTTGACACACGATAACAAATTTTTAAGATTTAAGAATATTTGGAAACTATGAAACTGTAATTCAAAAAATTTTGAATTACAAATTTTGCTGATATACTTTTCTTTGATAGTACAATTAAGTGAAGGAAGATCCCAAGCAACCGCAATGATTGGCCCCATGTTGGTACTACGTGGTACGCCCACCTGAAAAGAGGTGGAAAAATCATGTGGGGTCTATGTGGGCATTTGGACACTGGTTCTGTGTGGTGACAATATTGGGTAGCCATGTTAAATCTACGTGGGCCCCACCTGTTTTCAACATGACTACAAGGTATTCCAACGTGGGTACTGGGTGGAACCAACATGGGTATCATGTTTTCCCCAATCCTATTAAAATTTAGAATTAATTAATATTGTGAAAATTTTCTCTCTTATGGATCATTATTCATTATAAATAAATATTGATTAACACTCCTACCAAAAAAAGGATAATTGATACGAACTGATTTTAGGGTTAAATATTTAATTTTTAAATGTAATTATAAACAAAACAAAATTTCTAGTTATTTAAAAATATCACAGTCTTCATTATCTATCAAGTTAAGTTATATAAAAAAAAATAAAAAAAACCATACAGCTTTAAGTTATAACAATAAAATGAAAATTAATAAGGAGCCTAGTAGTATTGACATCTTCGGATCCAAATACCATATTGCTTAAGTTAAAGAGAGAATAAATACAAGTGACTGGAAAGTAGTTTCATGAACAAATACCCCTTTTCTTCCATTCCCCAGACAGCTTCAGGATAGAGCCCCGCAAAGCTTATTGAAACAATTAATTAATTTAGTAGGTGTTTAACGTCTGCTTCGGAACCAAAGGCCATATCGCTGACGTCAAAAGGAAATTAAATACAAGGGACCGGAAGAAGCAGTCATAGAGGAAAGTGGCTCCATGAACATAGTCCCTTACCACCGTCGGTGACAATGCTCATGGATGCAGAAAAGCTACTCCGTGAATGCAGTCACTTACCAAGGAATGTAACGAAACGGGAAACAAGCACCAATGGCTGCACTCACAGATGGAAGAGGAAAATGAAAAGGTGATAGTAAATGAAGCCACGAGCCTACCAAACACAAAAATCTAAGACCTCGTAGCGAAGGGCATAACCCTAGGGCTATGCTCTAAAATTGCCAGTAGCGTTAAAATAAATGATAAACATGAAGAAAGACAATCCATAATCCAAATTACAACAGTTCGGGGCGCAAGGGACGCCACCCCCCTTCTCTTCCATTCACCACAGACAGCTTCAGATAGAGCCAATGGGGGCTCACGAAGCTTATGGATGCAGAAAAGCTACTCCATGAATACAGTCACTTATCAAGGAATGAATGTGACGAAAAGAGACAAGCACCAGAAACAGCACTCACTGGCGGAAGTGGAAAATAAAGAGGTGACAGTAAATGAATCCTACGAGCCTACCTAACACAATTATTTAAATCTCGTGGTTGAATAACATAACCCTAGTGCTATCATCTAGAACTGCATGTAGCGTTGAAAAAGGATTATCATGGTGAAAATGAAAAAAATACTATTGATAATCCAACTTACAACAGTTCGGATCACAAGGGACACGATAATATTCCATCTTCTCCTCTTCCTTTCTTCCTGTCCTTCGCTCCTCCAGACTACAGTATAGATCTCTGAAGTTGTGCATCCATTGTCCCATAAGATATCCGTCTCACAGTATCTGGAATTGAAATTGGCTTAGCTATTATTCTGCAAAAATTAGTGATGTAACAGCTACAAATATATAGCATTGGATATAATAAGAAAACGAATATACTTTAACCTTATTATTACCTAGTTAAAAAACTAATGCTCTGAAATTGAAATAAGGTAGCTATATATCCATAGATTATTGCATTCATATTAGAAGAAGCTTTTGAATATTTGTCATCAAGTAACCATGAATAATTGGTGTCAGAATATATTACTAAAAAAACTGAGAGATTGAACTTTGTCTTTGATTTCAATTATATTTTTCAGTTATTGCTTATTAACTAGCTAGATATTATTAATGATTCATTCATAAGATTATTACTGCTATAGTACTCACCTAGCTTTTTCAATGAAGACTGTACTGTTTATGCTTCCTTGAAATGATTTTTGAAATGCAGCAATTTAGAATTTTTCTGATGTATAGGTATATCAGTGAAGTGAACCCAATTTGCTATTAACATCGCCTTTCGTCATTTAAGGGTAGAAGAGCTGCACTGAAGAATCTCTGAAGCATCTTGACACTGAAAAAGAGGAGTAAAGTTATTACAATTTACAATTGCATAAGCTGTAGCTCTATTATTATTAAATAATATTAACAATACCTATTATATAAATTCAATCCATGCTTTTTTTAAACTGATACCAGAAGCGAGTCAATTGGGATCTAATTCCTACTCAAATTACAAAATCAAAAAACGTATAAACATGAATTTCCATAGCTAGCTACCTTGTTATTACTTATTAGGGCATGTTACGAATAATTAGTCAGTTCCACATCTTCGATCGTAAGAGAAAACTATTATGTAATAACTAATAATGTAGGTAGGTAGCCTATCTACATTTTTATATTAGCTAATAGGTATCAATAATACCTAGGTATAACACCACGACACATTAATTAATATAAAAATTAAATAATAGCCTATTTATTATAGATACTACCTAGGTACCTACCTAGCTAGGTAGTTAGTTTTCTCATATGATCGAAGATGTGGAACTGACCGATAATTCGTAACTTACCCGAGGCCGAGTACCAAGATAAATACTACTTAGCCTATGCCCTAGGCTAAAGCAATATTGCAAATTTTGCACAAAAAAAAAATGTAAGAGAGTAAATTTAATAATCTTCACATGACTATTGCTAGGCCTACATTCATTTTCTTATTATTTATTAGGATACAATATTATCAGAGATCATGTGCCAGTGCACACTGCATATGATCAGCTAGGTACCTACCTACCTAGTTTAGAAAAAAAGAAAGAGAGATTTAAATATACTATTTAATTTGTTGAGAAGATAGGAAGGTCATTATATACTTACAGTTAATGATGATAATAGAGTAGGTAGCGCTGTCGCAATAGGAATCATCTCTAGTTAGGTAGTCTGTGTAATATTCAATAATGCTGCAATTAACTTCTGATCGGAAGCAGCCACAGGAAGCCAGCTAGCGGAATTCTACGCAGTTACACTATAACTTCCTTGTTCAAAATGGTGGCGGGTGCACTATTTAAAAGTAATGTCTTGACTATTCTACCTATTTTCAATAGCATTGAATGTACGTAGATACTATAATGATTTTGTTCAACAGATAGGTTTATTGTTTTCTCCATATTTGACGATAGCAGCGAACAATTCCGATTAATAAATTGCACAAAACCTCACTCAACCTCGCACTGTGATTCACAAAACTGAACTCACAGACCAGTAAAGTAGAAGATGTCCCAATACAGTCATTTTAAAAATCTAGCGACTGATGGCACGTCAAAATGGTAAGTGCGTGACGTTTCAATCATTCTTACTACATTCGCTATTGCATTATTTCTGATGTTATTATTAGGTATATTTTATGATATCTCCTAATGCGAAAATTATATTTTTGTGATAGTAAATGTTCATATTCCTTTATTGTTTCAAAATATTCATATATAATCTCATAATTCATTTTTCTTTTATTTGAACTTGTTCCGTTTTGTTGTACACTGTTCACGCCAAAAACCAAACATTCCGCTGCAGAGTGTGGGAAGAAGAGGTTGTCTGTAATTATTGCTCTCGAAATTACAACAGTCGTTAATCTTATAGAGTTGTGTGTATACTTCAAAATATTTCAATCAATGCGTACTTATAACTTCATAGTGTTATAAATTTATTAGTTTTAAAATAACAGCTGAAATCTTGGGACAGATAACTACCTATTCCAATAAATACCTAGGGTAATTTCGAATTACCGGTCAGTTCCACATCTTCGGTCATATAAGAAAAAACTATACTTTAATAATTATTTAATTTTTATTTTAATTGGTATCAATGATTCTTGCAGGTATCATGGATACCAACTAAAATAAAAATTGAATAATAATTATTATTAAAAATAACTATTTTTCTTATATTTCCGAAGAGGAACTTATCCTAGCTACCTAGGGGCTTGGCCGCTAGGTAGATAAAAGACCATTAACATTTTAAATAATCATTCAAGTGCTTACTTTTATCCCTATCTATTTTTCACTAATCAGTGATGCTCAATAATATATGCTATAAATATACCATTCAAATAAAATAAATTTTTAATTAACCTACTGTGAAAATAATTTATTTGGTGTGGTAAATCATTATGTATACTGTATAGTACACAGGTATAGTATATATGGTCTTTACTGTTAATAAGAAAGGGTGGGATAAATTGTATATTATAGAAATGTTCACTATATTATATAATAAATGGAAACTATATTACATTACTACAATTCTAATAAAATAATCCATTAGATTCAAAATAGTTTTGGTTAAGTCTCCCCTCAAAAATGAACATCATAGAAAACGAGCAATATTTGAATTAGTCCCCCCTAATAACTGCCAATTTGAGTGACATCACGCACCTACCGTCTCTGATTGGTTCTCATTTTCCCGCGGTCTGTATCCTCTCAAATTATTGTGCAGTGGTGTCCACGCAGTATTGGAACATCTTCTACTTTACTGGTCTGTGCTGAACTGTTGACTTGAGCATTTACAAAATTACAGATTTATTTAACAGAAACGAATCGTGCGTTTTGTGTGCGTGACGTCATCAAGGCAGTAGTATTAAATAGAAAATTAAGGACTTTTGAGATTAAATAATCAATCAAATCTATTATTGCTTTCATATAAAGGCAATAAATTGAAACTATTATAATTATACACCTTTTAGTTGCTTTAAATTTGACTTTCGAGTGTTGCTCTGATGACGTCACGCACAATGTGATTCGTTAAGGCATCCCGTTAAGGTATATGTAGCTAATCTCGCGCGGGGTTTAAATATAGTTTACAAGAAATAAAAAGATGATTAAAACTTTAGACTTTGATCATTTCATATAGAAAGTTTATCATAGTTGATTATAACCATAATCCTTTCGCTAGAATAATTTTAATATATTTTCTTTAATTTGTTTATATATTTAAGTTCAGTACCTTTAGCCCTAACACCCTTGCAAGTCTAGGTAGCAATAATTATAATTATAAATCTGAAAGATTTGATTAATGTTGATTGTTGGCTTATCATAATGAAATTTTGATATAAGGTTAATATAATTATTATCTATTTTTCTGAAAATATCAGTGAATATCCATGTATCGTAAATATTCATGTGCACAATATGATAGATTATAAAATTTATAATTAAAATTATACCTAGGTAATTTTGAAAATGAAATTGTACATTCATTGATAATTTTGTTGAAAAGATTCATACAATAGTATTAGAAAAAAGATATTCATCCAATTATCTATATTAAATTTTTTTCACTAATAATATTTCAATGATACAAATTGATTGAGGAACAAAACATAAGAAACAGTAGGGTTCACACACAAGCTCTTGTATAAATTCCGCAATACGCGGGACCTAGCTATTCGACAATACCTAGTATAATTTATTATAACATGAATATAACAAAATAACGACAAGTATTGCATTTCCAGCAATATATTAATTCATATTACAGCAAAAAGTAAGTATCAAATAATTTCAATAATTTGAAATATAAGTATATTGTATAATATAAATATAAGATGGAAATTATATGGTCATTTATTTTATTTTGATTGAAATATTAAATATAAAACAATAATTATGACAATATATATTAACCACAGAAACGTCACATTGTTACCATGTTGGTACGACATTGAAATTCTACCTTATGGGGCTGTCACATCTCCCCCACGTGGGTGCTACCTGCCATTTCGACTGAAGGAAAAGACACATTGGGCCCATGTAGTGCCCATATTGTTTTACCATATGCCATGTTCAACCCACTAACCCATGTAGTGCCCACATGGGGCCAACATATAGACTGGTTGCTTGGGATATATCACTACCTATTTAAGGGGAGGGTCTCCACTTTTTGCCAGCTACCAATAACACTCGTCCGATTGAGCTGAAACTTTGACATTAGGTGTAAATGGTAATATAAGGTTTTGTTGGTCGTGAACATTTTGCATTTTGGTGCCCCCCCCCCCCCCCCCCACCGTGGGGGTCGAAAAAAAAAATATCCCAAGAATTTTCAAGCTAGTTACATATAATAGTATTCCCAAAAATATAACGAAGGAATATCCCTGGAACATTTGGGATCTACAGTATTCTTAGTGGAACAATGACGGAATGTAACGGGAATCGAATGAAAAATTTTACTTCCTAAGCAATATTTTTGAATATCCCTGGAACTATTTCAATATTTTTGATAAGGACAGGCGCGTATACAAGGGGAGGGGCATTTGGGGCAGATGCCCCCCCCTTGAGGTCTGAACTTTTAAAAAATAAATCTACGGATTAATCCTCAAAATTGAAGAAATGTCAATTATTTGATTATTTTCAATTGCTTTCAACATGATTCAACACAGTATTCTTTCAAAATCGTCATTTTTAAATTGCAAAATGTGAGAAATTAAATGGCTTCAAGTCGTATTGTGTATAAGCCATTTTGTCCATAGAGAGTGGATTTCTATTACCCTATTAATATTAGCATTGAACTTCAATTTAAAAATGTTTTTGAATATGAGAAGAAATGCATCGTCCTGTACTCTGTTGTTAGCCAAAACACCTTCTTCTTCAACAGTACGCCGAAAATTCATGTTTTCCCAAGATTAATGGAACGGTGGCTAAATCTGACCACTTGAAAAAGTTCACAAGAGTTCGTGGTCTACTCAATGAAACTGGATCTATTCACAAAAAAAAAAGCAAATGAAAACAAAACCAAAAAAACACAAACTGCGATTCAGGAGGTGAAGAGTTTCTTTGAAGAATCCACTAGTTTTTCTCTCAGAAAAGCTTTTCAGCAGATTTCAATCACACCAAAACCACGTGGTGGAGGATCGCCATACATTCATAATTCATTTAGTTTCCGTTTTTATCATTGAACTTCAGTTCTACCATTAGCGAAAACCACATGAATAGCGGTTTTGTGAGTGGATTGTGCTGCAACCATCCAACATTGCCAAATGAATCGTTTGGACAGACGAGAAGTTAATTTGCCTCCATCAAAAACACAACGGAAAAATACGAATGAAAACTCTCGAAATATCTGGAAAACAAATGATAGGTATGATGCTAAGGTAATGATCTTCGTTGCAATTATTATTGGAATGGTTCCAATTGATCAAGCATTCCTTAACGAATATGGTAGCTTTTTTTACCAGGTTATGGTTTTCAAAACTCTGATTGCTCAAGCACATTATTTGGCCCAGCCTGCAACTTCTTCACTTTGGTGGATGCAAGACCACATTGCACAAATGAAGCTCTAGAATTTAAGAAAAAGTTTCGAGATCTAGTGATTAGCAGAAGTACGGAAATAAAATTCCTGGTCAGCACACAGTCCAGATCTCAACTCTTTGGACTTTCGCATATAGGCTGCCGCACAAACTCGAGTTTAAATATAAAAAAAACTGATCCCAATGAGTCTCTTATACAATGTGTTCAAATCTCCGCTCAAAAATATAACAATAAGACTCTCAAGAAAAATGCAAGAATGATCTGAAGCGTGCATCGTTCTGTCTTCACATCGGAGGGGGTCATTTTCAACAATTTTCGTAGGACCTCAGGAGATGTGCCTCATATGATATAAGACAATAAATGTTCAATAATAATAAAAATCATTTCTTTTCCTACAAAGTGATGCATCTATAATGGTATTTGACTTATTTTTAAGTGCTTCTAATTTGCAATTAAAAAATTACGTTATCTGATGAAACACAGAGTAGCAGTATATGGTTAGACTATTAGACTTGATATACAGCTTATGGACTATACAGTACATCCACTGACACACTGTGTTCCATCAGAAACGACATTTTTAAATTGCGAATTAGAAGCACTTCTAATGCATCTATTGTCATCATAGATACACCACTTTGACGGAAAAGAAAGTATTATTATTAAACATTTATCGTCCTATATATATGGCTATAACATATGTACCACATCTCCTGTGACCCTACAGAAGTTGTTGAAAATGACCTCCTCCTGCCTGAAGACAGAACGAAGCAAACTTCTAAACACTCTTCCAAATTTCTTAGGGGTCTCCGGGTTATACCTTTCAGCGAAACTTTAAACACTTTGTATAAGAAACACAATGGAATATTCTTTTTCATATATAAACTTGAGTTTGTGCAGCAGCCACATAATGAAAATCCAAATGGTTGAGATATTGATTGTTTACTGGCCAAGGATTTTCCGTTCTTCTGCTGATGAATCGACCTCTAATCTTTTAAATGAGAAATTCTAGAACTGCATTTGTTCAATGTGGTGGAGCGCCATCTTGCATCCACCAAAGTGAAGAACGAGTTGCAGAATGGTGCAGTATGGGCCAAATAAGGGGTGCTAGTTTGGTATGTGATCTGATAATGCATTAGTATTTTTATTCTAATAATTATGATAATTTTTCTTTTTAAGTATCTGTGATACAAAACAAACAATATAGACGAGATGGTATTGTCACAATGCATTAATTGCTTATTTTTTACTTTATAGTCAAATAAGTTTGGTAGGATGTAGTTTATATAACGATATTTTCTTGAAATATTTCCATAATAAGGCTTTGTAAATGTAAATGGTATATGATTATTTAAGGAAATAAAATACTATATATATTAGGGTGTACGGACAACTGCCATGCGGACAACTGCCATGCAATTTATTATGATTTTATTTTGGGTGATTTGTAATGCGATTGTAAACTTAACCTTTCATGGATTGAATTTAATGTGAAGTATATTATTATTTTAAACTAAAAATTTAGTATAAAAATGTTAATCGGTTAGTCCGAAATTGTGAATGAAGAAGCATAGAAATTAATATTGAAGTAATTATAAATTTCTTTCTTTGTTAAATTCATTTTATTCCACATTTAACTCCTTAAATACTCAAATGGTCGATAAATAGGTTAAAATCTATAGATGCAAATCTTTCTTTTCAAACATTTAAAAATACAAAGAATAGTACAAACACAAGCTTTACAGATTAAAATTTCGAGTGCATCTTATTATTAAAGAGTTGTTTTTACGCAACACTAGGCATATACATATGAGTGAATTAAAATTTGTTTTGTTATTAGTATAATAACAAATATAATAAAACATATTTCAGTAAGAATTATTCTGATATTTTGAGACTTTTCAAATATTTATAAGATTTTTAATGTGTGGAAACTGGAAACAAAGACACGATAGTGAAACCAATTCAAATTTCAAAGTTATACTGAATAAAGTGTTATTTGGAAGAAAAATTTATAGATTTTCTTTATTTGAAAATGATAATTACTATGTACTTTTGTTTCTAATCCTAAATCTAGCGGTAGAATTAGTTTTCAAAAATAAAATAATAAGATGCAAAATCATACTCGCGGGAAATCCTAACCTGTAAAGCTTGTGTTTGTACTATTCTTTGAATTTGAAATGTTTGAAAAGAAAGTTTTACATATGTGGTTTTTAACTTTTTGTCAACCATTTGATTATTTAAGGGGCTAAATGGGTTGGTTAAATGTGAAATGAAATGATTTAACTAAGAAATAAATTTAGTATACTTCAACTTTTAAATCTGAATCTACCGTCAATATTATTTTGCACAATTTCGAACTGTACTTCATGCACAATTTCGACCTATACGATTTAGATTATTATACTAAATTTTTAGGTTAAAATAATAACCTTCTTCACGTAAAATTAATTCCATGAAAAGTTAAGTTAACAAGCACATTACGATTCATCAAAAATACATAATATATTGCATGGCAGTTTTCCGCATGGCAGTTTGTCGAATGGAAGTTGTCCACTATGGCAGTTATCCGCATGGCAGTTGTCCTTGAGCCATATATTAGGTATCTCGTATTCATGTCTGTATCTTTTATATTTGCTAATAAATTCTAAATAGATCGCATGCCAAACCATTAAATGATGATCAGATCGCATAGCAAACTAGCACCAAATAATGTCCTGTAGCAATCTGAGATATGAAACACCATTAACCGATGACAAGTTGCCATCATCATCAAGGAATGCATGAAAAATTATATACATTCAAAATGATTCAATTAATAATGGCAACAAAGATATTACCTTAGCATCATACCATAGCTAACTTATGGTGAGGCCATAAATATAATTAAGTAAGACATGATCATACCTATCATAATTTTATTCCGTTGATATTTCAGGGATTTTCTTAAATGTACCTGACGATCCTCCACAACGGAGTTATGGTTGCTGAAATCTAATACCTGACCAGAATACCAGAAACTCTTCACCTCCTGAATCACTGTTTCTGTTCTATTTGGTTTTGTTATCATTTGCTTTTCTTGTGAATAGAACCAGTTTCATAGAATAGACCACGAACTCTTGTGAACTTTTTCAGGTGGTAAGATTTAGCCGCCCTTTCACTTGTCAATGAGTGAAGCATAAATTTTCGACATACTGTTGAAGAAGAAGGTGTTTTGGCAAACTACAGAGTACAGGACGATGCATTTCTTCTCAAATTCAAAAACATTTTTAAGGTTTAACCCTTTAGCGGGCAAGTATCCCGTACGGGATACATAATTTGTGTTTTTTAATAAATGGCTGGAGCGTGTATGCGTGAGATATATCGTACGATTGATGTTTCTGCCAATGAATAAGACCCCTGCCTTCAAATTAAACCAATCAGAGCGCTTCTAGATATTACGTGCTAGCTAATTTGTGCGGTTAATTAAGTCAGTGTTCAGCGAGACTCCATAGAGTACGGTTATGTGAAAATTTCTCTCGCTAAAGCTACTGGTGTGACTTCCTCAATGGTGGTAAGTACTTCATATTTTCACAAAATATAGGTAGTTACTGGTACTTTCCAAGATTATATCTGATTTTTGTTTGATTATTCATAAAATCTTGATAAAACAGTAAATAAGATTGATGTATCCCGCATGGGCTTCATGCCAGCTTCATCTATAACCATGCTATGCCCAAATGGGATACATTGCCTGTTCCATCAGTATCAACGCAAATCCCATTTGGGATTTATTGCCCGTTTCACCTATGATTGCAAAATGCTCAAGCGGGATACATAACGCCTAATAAAAATGAAACTATTGCAGATATATACACAATTATTTTTTATATTGTATAAATTTGACCACAAAATCAATAATTAACAATATATATCTTATTCGTGAAACTCTTTTAACAGTTTCCAGCATCTTCGTTCTATTCACGAAAAGTGAAGCAAAAGTGGGTTGCACCCCACAATGCAAATGACAGTGACTTTGAAATGGAGGAAGACGAATTAGATGAAATGGATGATGATGTTCTGGATCCAGATTTTGTTATGGATATCCACAATGATACGAACCACAACTACGATGAAATAGCACCAACTTCCTCTGGTGAGCATGTACATTATCTTTATTTTATTACCTCGCTTAGTGTTATTCATACAATTATATATACATTTTTATTATGAAACAAAAGAGACATGAATGGAAGCTGTAGTTAATTGTATATTTATATTTGAACAGGATCTGTAGTTGTCGTGAGACCTGAGAATCTCCCTGAAGTACAAATTGAAGCAGAAGATGAAGAGGAACCCCCTACGAAGAGATCAAAAAGTTCAATGGCACAACAGAGTGAGAACATTTGGAGAAATGAAGATATTACTCATCCTCCTCTACCTAAATTTTATCCAGAACCTCCAGAAATTCTTCTGAAGCCAATCGAATATTTCCATAAAATGTTCACCATGGAGCTACTTGAGGAGATTGTTTACCAAACCAATCTTTATGCTAGACAGAAAGATGTCACTACATCTTTTACTACTGATATCGAAGAAATGAAGGATTTCATTGGTATCATACTCTTCATGGGAATAGTCAGTATGCCTAGCATTGAAGACTACTGGTCTCTTCTCACACGATGCCCACAGGTCGCCAATACTATGTCTTCCAAAAGATTCAGATTGATGAGGTCTTTCCTTCATTTCAACAATAATGACAATAGTACTGCTTCACAAGATAGATTTTTCAAGATTCGACCTCTTTTTACTTCCATTACCAGGCAATTTCAAAAAGTTAAAGAGGCTCCCACCCAATCCATTGATGAAGTAATGGTTGCATATAAAGGAACTAGAGCTGGCTCCTTGAGACAGTACATTCAAAACAAGCCAGATAAATGGGGATTTAAGTTATTTTGTCGTGCAAGTATTGATGGATTTATTCATGACATATTAATGTACCAAGGGGAGAAAACTTTTCAAGAGCACATTACTCAAATGACAGATGAAGAATCAAGTTTTCAAATAACTGCTAAAGTTGTATTGGTCCTGGCAAAAACAATGAAAACTCCAAGTCAGTCAGCTATATATGCTGACAACTGGTTTACCAGCATTACTTTGGTTGAACAACTGAGGAACCTGTACGGTTGTCGTTATGTTGGCACAGCTAGACCAAACAGGATTGGAAATCCCCCACTAACCACTGTTAAAAACATGGAGAAGAAATCAATTCCACGAGGAAAATGTGAATTCAGCTCCTCCAATGGAATATTAGCTCTAAGGTGGAAAGACAATAAAGTGGTCACAATCCTCTCATCTGATGCTGGACTAGAACCTAAGCAGACTATAATGAGGTATGATAAGCAGCAGAAAAAAAGAGTCGAAGTTCCCTGCCCTGCCGTCATAAAAGAATACAATGGTAAGATGGGTGGCATAGATAAATCTGACATGTTAAACCATTTATACAAGTCCCCCATGCGAGCCAGACGTTGGTATATGAAGCTCTTCGGCTACGTCCTGGATCTGTGTGTCAGCAATGCTTGGCTTCTGTACAAGAGAGATTGTCAGGCCTTGAAACAGAAAAATATGCCACTCAAAGCATTCAGGCTTGAAATTTCCAGGGATTTGAGATGCCAAAAGTCTTCCTATGCCAGAGAGACACGTCATTCTTTTGAGCAGCATGATATGCTAATTTCGAAGAAAGGTCAAAAAGTCCAAATGCCTAATGAGTCCAAGCGTTATAATTCGAAGGAATGGCACATGCCTATTCTGGTGACGAACAGACAGACTTGTAAACATTGTTCTAAGAAAAATGATATTCACAGAAGTAAAATGATGTGTACAGTATGCCAGGTAGCACTCTGTCTTTCTGATACAAGAAACTGCTTCAAAGAATTCCATACACCACCAGCAGAATAAAGGTGCACACAAACCTTTAGAGCCATATATTGAGTGATACATTTGTGATACACCGTTATATATTATTTGATAACTGTTTTTGAAAGTAGTTCACTTGATACTACTCATCGTTACCTTTATTTCGAATATTTTTTTGTATTAGAATCGGATAGTTTTATGTAAAGAGGAAATATATTTATATAGGATTTGATAATCGGAAGCAGCTATTTGTACTATTTTTTTTGTTTACCAAATACAAATTCTGAATGTGTTTTCATTTTTATTCCCATCACAACAATATTTGATTTAAATGGACGTGATTAGAACCTCAAATAAAATATTTTGATTAGGAGAATTTCCCTCAGTAAACATATCATGTAGCCCATATGGGATACATCTTCTCACCAGGGTAACAGGCGAGTAGCCCAAACGGGATACATTTTAAAACTGAATTTATGGGTAAACCAAGAATTTTAAACAAAAACACCCATGAATAAAAATGTCTTCAAAAGGGCCAAATATTACACTGTATCAATTATATGCATGAATTATGAGTGTAAGACAAAGTGCCCGCTAAAGGGTTAAGAAAAAAGCTTATATTGATAGGATTCTTTATACTTTATGAACATAATGACGTCCTCCCATTTTGCAATTTAAAAAATGACGCTTCTGACGGAACGCAGTGTAAGCATGTTCAAAGCAATTAAAATAATCAAATAAATGACCAGTCTGAGGAATTATCCGTAGATTTTTTTCAGAAACATTATTTTTTTTTGAAAAGTGCCCCCCCTTGACCAAATCCTAGATACGCCCCTGGATAAGGAATATATCCCATTGGGTTATATGAAGTAATGTTCCTGGAAGAAGGGAAATTTAAAGTATGTATTTCAAACAACAAAGGAATGTCAATTGAATCGAATGATGATTTTTTCTATTTCCTTAGAGTTTGGTTGTCTAATTTGAAAACTAAGAAACGTTAGTTTGTGAGATGAACTGTTGTAATTTGGATTTCATATGTTCTCTTCTAATTTTTACCATCTATATAATTTTTAACGCTACTTGTAGATTTTGAGAATAGCGCAAGAGTTAAGCTCTTCGTCTATGAGGTGTTACATTTTCGTGTTAGGTATGTGCTTCCATTTTCATCTTCCATTAATAACGAAACTCCTTCACGGAGCTTTTCTGCATCCATGAGCTTTGTCAACGACTTATAATGTGACTTCTTCTATAAGTCAGTTTCCTTTCTGGTTGCTTCTACCAGTCTCTTGCATTTCAAAACGTCAGCGTTATGGCCTTTTGTTCTAGAGCAGATACTAAACAACCAAGTAAATTAAAAATATCGATCTAAATGAATAGAATATCGGATCAGTAAATTTAATGCTGGCTCCCTATCAGAAATTAGAAGTACCTACAAAAATTACTTATTTCGTTTGTATGAAATGCGAAACTACTAAAAGTTACGAATCAGGTAGCCAAAATATTTTTTATCCAATTTAGTTTTCGCCTTGCAGCACTGCAGTTCAGACGTAATAGACGGGTTATAATAGATAGTAGTTAAATTAGTGTCAATTCAAGATAAAAGAGGTTAGTATTGTGATTGTAAATGTTTAACGTATGTACACCATTGTTTCATATTTCATCAACAGCAGTTATCACTCAGCAATTTTAAATTTTGGTTTAAAGTTAAGTATTGATATCTGGTGATAACGGAATAAGAGTAGGGTCAAGCATGTAAATTGCGGCACACTAACTAACTGCGGCTTCTAGCAACATACACATCATATATTCAAAACATACGTTAAAAACTTAAATTAATAAATTATAGCATGCACTGAGCTCCATTTGATAGCTATGCAACACATTAATGGAATTTTGGTTCAGAATTGAAATGCAATTAAAAATTAAAATGCTGCAATTTACCTGCATGAACCTACTTACCGTATTATTTTAGTTTGTAGGCCTATTTCTATTCATATATACTCAGTTTATACTTTAATTGTAAATGGTTTCACTATGTTAATTTATTTTACGAAATGTTTATGAATATTTAGCTATAACCTAGGTTAAACAATATATATTCTCTTGCCTCTGTAAGTGAAATATAAAATTTCATAAAATTATTTCTTCAGTGACCTGTTCTTTAACTGACTAGATTTTAATATTAAAATTTTAAAAGTGCCAATAATGATTTTCAGTGTTAATAATGTTCATAGTAGCTTTTCTTCGTTCATGAGCCCTTTCTTGTTTTACTTTAATTTGATTTTTTTTACTTTTTTTACCCTTATGGTTTCTCAAAACCTTTTTCCTTATCTAATTCTGTATTCTCTTTACTATCTACTTTTTCATCTTTTAAAATTTGAATGAATCACTTATGTTTTTTATTTAGTTTATGGATTAACTTATTGAATACAGATTATTGATAGATGATAATTAATTATTTTATTTATTTTTAGGTACCACTGTCACAGTTTCTGGCAATATGGTTTACTTTAAGAAGTTACAAATCTATAGACATGTCCTCTTCATTTCGTTGTGTGAACTATATAGTATGAAGTGCGTGCACTAAAACTATAGTTGCGCTGACACCACTAGATTCACTTCATAGTCGAGAATATCAATGAATTTAAGAATAATGACAAAATTATGTGCTTGATTGAATAAATTTGCTCCAGGTTAATGTAAAGAACCAAATGCAAAAGACTTTGTACTAGTAGTCACACAGGAAAGTAGCTCATAGCAAATTAAGCTACCACCAATCAATTGTAGTGGTCAATAATTTTGCAAAAAGATACGAAAGCACTGTTGAGTGTTGACTGCATTAACAGATGGAAGAGGAAAATGAGAAGGTGATGGGAAATGAAACCTGTGAGCTTTTCTTAACTAAAAATTGAAAACATTGAAATTGAAAAGTACAACCATAGCGGTATAGAATAAATAAGAAATATCTAGTGAAAAAACTGAGAGTTTATAGAACATAAATAGAGCCTCAACAACATAAAAACAAGTTGCCCAGGAATTAATTTGTGCTTGATTACATTAGCTCTTTTTAAATCATGTACTATTTGATATTTTAATAAAATGATTGACGTATGTTTAGTTTCTTTCATTTAATCCCAGTACAAAGGGACAATTGTGGAAATACCTAGACTTAAGCAATGTGTCCTGTAATTAAAGTGTTAATATTCGTAGATTTTTTTATACAGTTATTTGTTCAAGTTAAACTTCTTGGTGTGTAGCTATGTGACAATTAAGTTATGCACTCAAGTGAATAGTGATACATGGCCTGTGATCCCTCTTATTTTGGATGTCTTATTCCATTGGTACTTCTTCAATATTCCCTCTTTCTTTGGATGACTCATTCAAAAGATATCCCTTCAATATTCCCTCTTCCTTTAGATGTCCTCTTCCATATGTATTCCTTTAACATTCCCTCCTCATTTAGATGTCTTATTCCATAGGTATTCCTTCAATATTCCCTCTTCCTTTAGATGTCTTCTTCCATAGGTATTCCTTCAATATTCCCTCTTATTTTAGATGTCTCATTCCATAGATATTCCCTCTTACTTTGGATGTCTTATTCCATAGGTATTCCTTCAATATTCCCTCTTACTTTAATGTCTTATTCCATTGGTATTCCTTCATTATTCCATTGAGATTCATCTCTGCGATTTCCTAGATTTTCCCTTGTGATTTATGGGACTATTCCATAAAAGTGTCAAAAAACTGCATTTCCTGAATATCGAAAAATGATCATCATGGAATATTCCTTGGGAATATTCCGAGAATGTTTTGGGAATATCCATTTTTTGCGCGGGGATAGTGGGATTCCATGTCCCAAATTTTTGTGAGTCTACGACCACTTGAACCACACCCCCCAGGAGTGTCCAAAATAGGGGGTTAGGTGAGGGTCAAAATTCATGATTTTTTAACTATATTTTTATTTGACTGATCGTTCTGAAATTTGTATAGTAGATGTAACTTCGTAAAAGAAACACATTTTATTCGTATAATTCTTTCGATCTTGGCTTCAGTTTTCGAAAAAAATGTAGTTTTTCAATTTTTTTTACAAATTTCAAAAGACGAGAAGTGTATGAGTGTGTATGCTAGAATAAAAACGAAGACAGTTTTTAATTTCCTTGGAACATTTCGAATAAATTTATAGAGGTTTTATTCAAATTTATATCTGGTTTTTCTTTTATAAGTATTTTTTGATGACTAACTAAAATTTTCGAAAGAAAATCCAAAATTTTGATTCTGAACTGCGATAAAAAAAGAACGAGGAAGAAATTTTCGAAAAGCCATCTATAGATTTTTTATGAATGTTTTACATATAATGTGTAGCTATATTACGAACTATTGCTGAAAATGTGAATTTCTTCCTAATCATATGAATTTCATCACAGATATACGGGTTAAAGAAAGTATTTAAATCTTCATACTTTTTAACTTGTTATCATTGGTTATTATATAATTTAAAGTTATCACTTTTATTATATTAAATGATACCACTATCCCATTCTTTCAAAATAAAGATATTTTGGCCAATTATTGTTCTTTTAGCCAAATGTCCGTTCGGCTAAACGTCCGTTCAGTCAAATGTGTTTCGGCCAAGTGTCCGTCAAGCTTTCTAAATATAACTTTTACAATGTTATTACAATATTAATCTATATAATATACTACATATTTCTACAATAACAATCATTTAACTATCACATTATCACTTCTCAAAAAGGGAGGAAAAGGGGCGCGTGGAATGAACTGATCATAATAAGCTAATAAACTGGTTTTATATCATAATATATAATCAGCCTGATATGAAACATTATTATTAACTTTAGAGTAGTTTTACATTATTTACTAGATTGAGTAAAGATTATTGACTATATTAGGAAGGAATTAGTAAGAGTGATGAACGTAGTTTGTTAGCTACTCTCAGTCAATCTGAGTCCAGTACTTGGTAAGCTAATTAGATGGAACACTTCAATATAAAATGACATAAGTATCCTCACAATTCTTATTGAGAAATAGTTCTGAATGTACTTTAATATTGCAAAATTTTTCAAAAATTATTTTAATTTTATAATGAATATTAGCAAACAAAAAGGGAAAATGTAACGTACGTCACAATGTTTCATAATAATTTAATTTCATAAATTCTTTTTAAATTTATAAACATGGTATATATATGCGTATATATGCTATATATTTAGTTATTAATGCACCAGATAAAGGTGAAGAAATATTGCCAAAATTATTCTCTGTTCTATAGAGGAAACGGATCAATCGGTATAAAAGTAGACTGTATTCTAAATCTTCATTTTCACTGAGAGTAAATCGGATAAACAAGTTTAAAAAATTGGTGAGGGATTTAATTATTATAAATATAAGTGTATTGAAATATATTTGTATATACATAATTATATCACTAATTTTCATATACCAGTCCTCTATTCTTATTCAATTCAAATTCTTCCACTTTTACACAGAATTAATTGAACAGCATTACATATAACTATTCATTCCGCTGCCAAGTTATGTATAAAATACTCTTAGTAATTAGCAGTTCATGTTTTGGTGTTTTGATAGCAGCGCCCGAACATAATTAGCAGCAGTTAAAATTCACACGGCTGTACTAATTACAAACCATCTATTTTTTCTTTGCCACAACCAATAATAATAACACTGATAATAATAGCACGTAAGTTTAGCAATAAAATATTTTTTTTCTATTAGTGTATCAATTCCGTGAGAATGGCAACGTTAGAGTTTTTACTGTTTTAAGCGTGTCATGTTCCTATAACAGAAATATATTCAGCGTGATAGTGTACAAAATATAATATGCTATTTAATAAAACCTATTTATGAAAACATTATCGTCTACCTATAAATAATTAATAAGAGCCCTATATCAATCAATTTATTTCAGTATATAACTAACTACTATATTATCATATATTTTTGAAAAAAAAACAAATATTGGAAATAAATCCCGTAATTATTGTTAAAATGTTTTTTAAAGTTAGATCACAAAATAAAAATATTTTTAATGCATTCATTTGTTAGCAAAATATCCTTACAATATCAGACTAATTAATACCTTGCTAGAAAAAAAAAAATTGTTTCCATACTATTTGTGCTATGAATTTTGATTTCTAGTAATTTTTTCTCTTTTCCTTCCTTTAATTGTTCTTTTCTTTCTTTATTATATTACAGAGACTTATATTATATTGACTTATACGGTTTTATTTGTAGTCCAATTGTCTTAATTAAGTTCACCAACAAACACTAAATATGTTTAACAATATTCTATGCAAAATATTATAAAATTTACTAGAAAATATAAAAATATAGAAATTTACATTAATGTGGTGTTAGTTTAATGTCTTCCAATAAATTAAAAATATTTATCGATTTATCTCAGATTAACTTCTAGAATTTATTTCGATTGCTTCCTGTAGTCTGTTTTCGTCTCACTGATTTCCTAACATCCGAACATTACGGAGACCTCTAAATCTTGAGAATGAGCGAAATTCATCTGGAAATGAACATAAATATTGTGGAATGAAGTGGTAGAGAATTAAGATATTCATGATTCGCTATTAATAAGCTATATTCAGTTTTATTATTTAGTGTAGGGAGTGTCGTATTTAAGTATGTTTTTCATCTAAATATCGTGGTATTCGATATGTATTTGTCTATTTTATAGGAAATGATGTCCACGGTGGATTTTTACCTTTTGAACAGCTTTAAATCATCATAATGAAAAAGCTGCAGTTCAATATTATTGACTACAATTTGTTCTAAATTACTTCATTTGTCCAATAAATTATTATTGTATAAATAGTGAAGTAAATTATATATTCTTTAACAAAGTCCTTACATTTTATATGTTACTTCCAAGATATTACCATATAATAATACCTGAAGTAGCAAATGAATAGAGAATACTAAATTACGAGACACTAGCTGTAGACATCGGAGTCTGGGAACACATTTCTTATATATAACGAGACAATTATGTAATATGGATTTACTCACAATGATAAGATCTAGAGACACTGCAGTGGATATGGATTAATTATTGATTAACTGTACATAAATATTCACTGGTATCAATCATTATTTATGGTAGATATATCAGATAATATGTAAACCAGCTCCAAGATTATCTTCAGTTTATTATTATAGCTATAACCAGTTATATGAAGTATATAATTTGTATAATAATTATGGCAGTATTTTAATATTCACATTACACCGTTATATCCAAATATACCGAATACATATTCAAGAAATTTGTAACCAACAAAATGGATACACGATATCCATTATCTTCAAAATATTTGAAATGCCTCTAAAGTTGAAATTAAATATCTAATTCTATTTCTGTTCTAATGACGCAATATCAAATTGATTTCATTTAAAAGTTTGGTTAACACGATGCAACATTTTAAAATTACGTACTTGGATTCTAAATTTTCCATAAAATTAATGGTGTCGAAAATGTATCAGAACTTATATAATAAAATACATTATTAATAGATTATTCATTCACCTGAGTTATTGCAAGGAAGATTGAAATCTAACTGAAATCGATCTTCAATTAATTTTTAATTGACAGCAACAAGATTTTAGAATAGAATTTAAATTTCTTGATTGGACTTATCAATTATTCTATACATATTAAATTTAAATGACAGCAAACGTAAAGAGTATTTGAATATAATATGAAGAAGTTAACCTAATTGAATTAATAATATTATGTATTTCAAAATCTTAATACATAAATGTATATCTTCAAGGAAACTTACTGGCCATTGAATAATGAGTTAATTACATTTCATAATTCCTGTAATTGAATGAATGAATCAATTCTTATAATTGAATTAGATGAATTCTGCAATTAAATAAAATAATTTCCGAATTGAAATTAATTAATGTAATTGAATTAAACAATATATGTAATTTAATTAAATAATTCATGTAATTAAAAGATTAACCCATTCCAAGCGGCAGTAAGTTAATGGAAGGCGACAAAAATAAAAAATCGTCTATATATAGTCACCGCCGCTATTGACTGTTTCCAATTTTCCATCTTTCTGTGTTATTTTTCGTTTAATTTTTGATTAAGATAAAAAATATGATTAAATAGGTATACTCAATTAATAACTAATCTAAATAATAAAATAATTTTTAATTTCATTTTTTAAATTTTATATTACTCGTTTATTTTACTTCATTTCCATTTACTAATTTATGATGCAATCCCTCACTTGATTTCTTCATTTAATGTAGTTTGTTGTATCCACTAGTTTGTTATACTGCACATTTCATGATTGTTTAATGACCTGGCAGGCATGTTCAATATACATATTTTTTATGTTAAATTAGTAATAAACAACAAAAGTGTCAGACTAATGGGGTGTAGGACTACTGGGGCGTCGGCCTACTGAATAGTAACCTAGAGTTTATATATAGACTGTGCCTGGTTGTTGGGTTGACATACGAGTCTTGTATTATTATTGATATAGTTGAGCTAGCTAATGAAATAAAAAAGTGAGCATTTTAGAGTTGCATAAATTGAATTAAATTTATTTTTATTCGTATATATATTTATAGACATATATATGGAATTAAATGATAAATAAAAATTTTACTGTGATTTTCGAGTATTTCTTTCATTGTTCGATAGACATTGTACTCAACACTTAACATAATTGCATTTTTCCATATCGAATGCATCATCTTTCCTTAGAACTGACACACAGTTTGTCCTTAAGCCCCCTTCCCGCTTTAAAACTTCTTCCAGTACTGAGCTGTAGGTTGCATTATTGCACAGAAACTAGTAAATATGTGTTCACACGTTTATACTTGTCATATTTCTAAGCACTGCCTATATATTGACCCTGCCGCTTGACTGTTACAGCGAAAAAAAAAAAAAGGAACTACATATATGCAGACGCTCCGCTAAATGGGACCAATTTTTGTAGCGTCTGTATATAGTCAGGTCGCATGGAATAGGTTAATTCCGAGATTGAATTAAAAAAAATTAACTGGTAATAAAATTTAGCTGCGAAAAAAATTCAATTGTTAAAAAATTTAAATATTGTATATGTATAAATTATTTCATATTTCTTACAGTATACAGGTTGGTAGAGTAATCCGATAATCTTGCTTAAATATTAAAACTCTCCGAGAACTATGATTTTCCGTTGAATCTGATAAAACAATCAATCACTTAAGAAATGTAAGCTAGAGCTAGACCGTGCATTTTTTATTTTGCCATTAGTTTTATAATATTTAAAATGAATTAGAGTATTTGGATCAAAGCAGAGAAAGCATTAATAATTCAAATTTATTTAAACATTATTTTTATTGCTAATATTTACTAATTCTACCTCCATACAAGCATGTTCATTTATACGAACTCAAAATTACCCCAGAACGAAATCACTAATGAAAATAGTAAGGAAAATAGTTAACTCAATTAAATCTTAGGTTTCCCTCAAAAATAGTTTTTTATAAAGGTCCTCTCCACTCTAAATGAAAATTCTTCGAAACATGCTTCAAATTTGTAGAAATAGGGTTATAGAAAATATAAGTTAACAAAAAAATAATTGTTCAAATATTCGCTTTGTAATTATTTATCCAAGAAATAAACAAACTCAACTTTCACTCTCCGACAATTCTTTTAGATTGGATAAATTCACTAGATGAAAGAGAAGGGGAGAACTTTATCTAGCATCACATAAATGCAATGGTACTTGAGTATTTAGATACACTCTTAGGTAAGCAATGTTATTTATAGGTTAATTGTATTTAGCTAACGATATAAGTTGCAAGTTATGATATATGTATCTATCACCTATACAAGCCTTTTTTTATTGTTTTGAATTTAAAGAAATATATATAATGAAATTTGAAATGGCTGGTAGTTTTATAACTAGTAATATTAATTCCAATGAAAACAGTGATAAAATAAGAGTGGAGGATATCTTTAAATTTCTAAGCCCACCTATCGTAATTTTGTAGTTTGTTTTGACAACACAACAATTAGACACCAAGACAGCTAATTGAATAAAATTGAAGAAATTCAAGTTCAGCCTGGATTAGTTTAAATATATTTTCTTTTTCAATGTGGTTGATGAAGATTATTTTTGTATTTTGATTCTATTTCTATCTCTTCAATCAGAATTTCTATCAAAATTTTCTCATATAGCTAACTCCAGTGTAATTTATTCTCAGTCTTTGATGATCGATTAGTGTATTACCATGCTAATACACCTTGATAACATTCACATCTCCTGTTTTCTCTCAATAATTTGCTCCTGTAACTGCATAGTCCAATTCTAAGACTGTGAATGTGTCAATAAACTGCAGTGAAGGATGATTGGACTAATTCTGCAGACAGCATCAGATGCTATATACCGCCTCACTGTTTCCTTTAATAGCTTCCTTCTCCTAACGACACTGTGCTGATAACACTCTAATTTATTGCTTTGGTGGAGAAATTGGGTTAAATCTTGACTGCTTCACTAAAACTTTTGGAAGGTATTTAAAGTGGATAAACTTTGTCTTTATCTATATAAACGTGCCGCCACTTCGATACATATCTTCTTGTCGCTACTAGTTACCATTTTCGACATTTTTATTTTTACTTAATAACAAAATAAGTTATTGAGATAATGATTTTCCTATCGAATTGTTCATTGTAAATCTACACTTAATTATGAACAATTTTGATGATAAATATTAAAATACATGTTATACAGAAATGAATTAGTCTATTCATTGGACTGTGAAAATATTTCATATCAACCTGAAATTATTATTCGTATTAACTATAAAAAATTTGTATTTAGTATTCCTATTTCATACTCGCGTGGTATCCAATGTGGTTATGTTGAGTTTTTCCTCAAATGCTTTTGAAATCGGAATACGCTGAATGAAACTTTATTTCTCGTGAAAAGAATTTAAATTCCCTTTTGAATATTCCGTGTGAATACGTGTCATTGTGATACGACTTATATTTTTGATTATAAAATATTGTTTCACCTTTTGACTGTGAAAAATGATTCGCTATACAAAGTTATTCTACAATAAGTTGAAACATAAGCGAACAATCGTAACGTATTTATAAATAAAGAATATTATTCTAGAGGTAATATAAGATTAAATGAGGTCCCATCATAATCATCCATCACCCCTACATTACCATAGTATATAAATAGAGCAGTATACTAAGGTTCGAATTCATTGGCGGCGTACTTGATCTGGTCTTCAGACAAATGACGTCACACAGAGTACCTACTGTCAATGTGAGAATTATATAGATACACCCAAGTAGATACTATAGATTGAATTTTTCAATAAAAAATATTTTTGGTTACCTTCCAGTAACTAGATAATTTTTATATATTTAATACCAGGCTGGCACTTATAAGTTGGTTTATTGGCAAACATGTAAAATGTAAGTTGGCACCTAACCTATTGTACCTACAATAATCAAGCACTAGAATGACCATTATCTAACATAGAAACCTGATTGCCTATGTAAATAGTTATCTTTAAACACAATTAGACAAATGACATTTCAATAACAGTTCTTATTTAATCAGATCTAAGAAACTACAGTCACCTTTACTCAACTGAAGAATTTGAATGCTATCAAATTGAATAATATAACTGATTAGAGTGTAAAACATGATATAAGCAAAATTTAATTAAGGATGTACATTTCACTGAATAATAACACAATATAAGTGAATAGAGTGTTAAACATGATAAAAGCACAATTTCATTTAAGATGTACATTTCACTGAATAATAGCACAATATAAGTGAATAGAGTGTTAAACATGACAAAATCACAATTTCATTTAAGATGTACATTTCACTGAATAATAACACATTTCTTATTTAAACCGAATGGAAACAACTCTGTGTGACGCCATTCGTCTAAATCGCAGTATTTTCAGATGTTCCAATATCGTACTCGGCTTACTTCACTATTTATCTTCTATGACCTCAACTTGCTCTCTGACTAGAATATTTTATTCATTTTACAAACTGAAAGTTCCCTTATAATGAAATAAATATTAGTGTGATTGTATATTCCTACAATTCTAATAGTTGATGAGGATTCTCTTCTACCGCTATTACTATTGGGAGTTATAAAATTGTGCTAATTACGAGTGTGATGTGATCTTCAAAGGTGACAAATGATAAAATACATAACGAGTCAATCTGAGATAAAAAAATATAAAACAATATTAGTGTATTACAAGATTTCAGACGTTCTGATCTCTCAAAATCACATCAGAGCTGAAAATATTTTAATACTTTAGTAAGCTGATGAAATAAGTTTAAATTTGAATAGATATATAATCTTCGAGAACTTCTCAGTGTTCTTTGATTCACATTCGATATTTATTATAATTGATGCCGATTGTTTAATAACAACCATTGGTAAAGCTCTTAGAATTCGGATATTATAAAATTACTTTGTTAAATAGGAGAATATTGTAATATTGTCCAATTTATAAATATTTTAAACATCCAGTCGATTCACTAAAACTGTGTTTGGCTTGAAACTTTAAATATGAATATATATAAATTGTTTCAGAATTCAGTCATCAGAAATAGGGACCTTATCTGTTCGCTTGGGCGCACGAACAATAATCGAAATAAAATAATAAATTGTAATGGTATCATATTTACTGACTTCTGATTTTTAATGACCTCTGCTTTATGAGAACACTTTTCTTTGATAACTGATTTTCTAAATAAGCTATATGATTTCACAATGTCCATTTATCCAATGGAATTATTATTGTCTTAAGTTATATTGTTTTTATAAATGCGCATAAGAAACAGATATTGTTATCATCTTTATATTATTCCTCTATTTTTCCTATGCGCCCACGAAACAGAAACTTATCAAAATACATTATTTAATATATCAGTCTGTATTATCTTTAATTAAATAAATCTATTTTAAAAGTCAGTAAGTATGATACAATTGTAATTTATTACTTTATTTCAATTATTTTCTGTGCGCCCAGTAAACAGAAAAGATCCAGAAATAGCGATATTTCTTGAAACATATATTTTATACCATCGCATTGCAAAAGCTTGTAATGGCGGCACTTGCATTGTTGCAAGTGTATAAGAAATAATATTTATTAAAGGCTGTTTTATAGAATATTATTAAAGCTAGCTAGATTATATAATGTTTATAATACAATTCCAAAGTGATTTACAATATGCAAATCATATATATTATTGCTGAAATATTATTATTGAAACATATTTGCCTAGATTATTAATTTATTATATATCCTGTAAGCGAAAATTATATTTAAATGTAATGAGTAATGCATTATTTCAGTGATACAATACCTGATATATTGACTTATAAAGCATAAATCTAATTTAAATTATACATACCATATTATTCAATATTATATTCGATAAACTATAAATGGGTATTGTTTTTCTTGGGATATCAGGTGGTATACAAGACTTCCATTTTTTAAATTCCGAATAAACATTTATAAAAATTTACTATTTTATTTATTGACAAAAGTTGGTCTTACAGTTTTGATTTGAAATGTTGGTTACATTTTCTGAAACTTGTAAAATATCTTTAATGCTTTTCTGACAGGTCTCTGATGGATTTTAGGAAAAAGAAAGTTAGTGAAAATCTAAAGTTATTCTTATGCGTTTGATATACGTAGGGAGTTTATTGACAGAAATGTTAGATATTCCTTTGCCACATTTAGCTAATTCACCATTAAAATTCCGATGTGCTGAATAGACTCCTCATTTAATAAACTAAAAAGAATTAGATTAAATAATCAGTGTGTTATTTGAATACAATTTAAAATGATTTCATTCCAATCTCTGCTTTATTTATTCAAAATTATATTCTAAAGCAGTATCGTTATTTTTAATTCATTCTGAAGGCATGGAACAGAAGTGTAAAATTATATTGCACTCTTATTGAAACAATTTGAAAGATGTTATTTATACACATTTTAGATAAACTACCTTTTCCTCAACTTACCCGAATGTTTGAGTATAAAGTACAAGCTCCATGTGATGACCTGGTGATTTGTTGTTTTTATGGGAGTGTTATCTAGGAATTTAATAGCCATACATCAATTGGTTACAAAGAGCTTACTTTGGGTGTAGCAGTTTGTTTCATCTTATACAGTGAGACATTCATCATTAGAGAATTACATACCGTGCAGCCATGGAAGATTAAGAGAGAACATTATTTTATCTTCTTTGGCTCCAATAAAAATTTCTATCAAATGTCATTCCATGATTCAATTAGTAAATTTAATAAAGGCGCTCTGATTGTATTGATCGATTCCAATATCTTTCCGCGTCCCTACGTACCCCAATTCAAGTTAATTCCTTTCGTATCAATTTGGACGATGTTTCCACTGCTCGTTTGTATCCATTTGGTCACTGAAAAGCGATTTGTTCTCCCTGGACAATCATCGAAACTGAGCAATACCAATTTAATAGGAGGTTGTTCTGCTTTCAATAAAATTCACTCGCTCTCTCTTTCAAAATAGAAAAACTGTAATAAAACTGATTGACGAGGAACTAAGAAAAAAGCGAATTGAGATTGTAATTTGCGTTCAATTTTATGTTTGCCATTAAAGTTTGCAGGAAATAAATTGAAAATATGATCAAATTACGTCTGGCAAACTGTTGATTTATTGAGTAGGCAATGATGTAATTAAATTAAAATCTGCTCAATTTTAGGGTGAAAGAACAAATTCTTTCTTTTGATTGTCAGCTATTCGTTCAATTACCATTTAGAAATACTTATTTTTTAGATCTACATATTTTAAATAAAAGAGTAAGTTTCACCATTCATCGACAAGTTACATAATTTGTCAATAAATACGTGCAAAGCTTTCAATATGTTTGCCTGTAATAATCAATATTTGTCAATCAATTTAATATCGGAAAAATGAAATTATTTCATCTGTAGAGAAACCAGTTTATCATGATATTAAAAATGAATAATATATATATTTAGATGATTACATTTTAGGATAAATGTGGTAAATAGAAATACATTTCTTCAAATTTACGTCTTTTACAGTAAACATAAAAATATTCAAAACTACTGAAACGTTCAAGATGCATTCGGAACGATTTCAAATATAGATTTTTTTCATTTTTAGAGAAATTCTTGGCCATTCGTCAGTGTTTGGATCGGTTTCCATCATCACAAATGCGGTCGTTTATCTCTCTAAAATATGCCACTCTTCAACAATGCATGCATTTGGATTCTATTAAGAAATGTATAAGAGAATTTGACAAGAAACTAAAACAAAAGTTTTAGGAGTTGGTGCATCTGATCAGCACTATTATCTATCACTATGATGATGAGTTGAAGCAGCTGATCAGCACTATTATCTATCACTATGATGAGGAGTAGATGCAGCTGATCAGCATTATTACCTATCACTTTGATGAGGAGTTGATGCAGCTGATCATCACTATTACCTATCACTATCATGAAGAGCAGGTCAGTATTAATTTGAATGAAAAGAGGAGTACATGAGTCACTATAAGAAGGTCGCAGTGCTCGGATAGTGGGTGAGTGCTAACATAAGTCATGAATGTTTAATTAGAAATTTCTTTAGGACATATTGGCTCATGACCTATTAAAAACCTCACATTATAAAACATAAAATTTATTTTGATGCTATAATGCAGAGTCACGTAGTTATTTTATGACTCTTTTTTAATTCGTATATTTTTCTAAATATAGTAAACTGTAATGATTATGAAAATTTCCTAAGATAATTTTAAATCATTTTCTATAAGATGGTATAATAATATTTGGGAAAGTGTCGTTAAACATGGCAGCACTAACGCAACGGATAACCATATGGGAAATGAAACGCGCTGAAAACTCTCCTTCCTGTATTATTAAGAGCACAGGACACGCAAAGACACTGTTTATCGACTAATGGTCAAGATTAATGCCAGGAGTATATTTGCAATAAGTCGCCACATCAACGAAAATATTGAAAGCGAATCAAACATTTCTGACAGAATTAAAAAAAATTTAGGAGGCAGACACAACTCAGTCGATGTCATAATTATTAGACAAAAAAAAGCAATATTAGCCACAGAACCAGCAACAGAGCAGTCAATGGAGCCCTTGGGATGAATGCTATGGAATGCGAAGCTTTATATTGGTAGCTCAAAAGTCATCAGGGGTTAAAATATATCCAAAACTTCTCAATCCTCTCAATAACTATGGAGGATATGTTCATATTTCATTGATGAGAAAAAGTTCATAGTTGACGAGGTTGCAAATTGCCAGAACAAATTAAGTCAGAAGTTTCTCCTGTGATGCATAGCACAGAAGCCGTGTCAAGTATGGCCAACTCATTTCATTGAAGTTGAACTGAAAACCTATACAGCTGAATCATCTTCGCGAAATGGCAATCTCATTGAATAATAATGTTTTATAGATTTTAATGAATACTTAAGTAAATGTTAAAAAGGATGAAATTATTTATTATATCCTTCGAATCAGAGAAAAGTCCCAATTTAGCTACCGTACCTTTTATGAAGTTAACCACCTAAATTCTGAGTGACTCACATCAGACAACCGAATTTATATTCTGCAGTTCATGTTATCGCAGTATAACAAAAAAATAAATTCAAGAACAACGCCAATATAATGACTTCATTACCATCATCTCTTTCTAAGGTCAACAAAACTAATCTAATGAGCAACGAGAGGTTGCAATAAGTTCCAAAATGGATAGAGATTACTTGTAAATATCCCAAACATTATCGAACACCAATTATTGTAGCCTTCACATCACGTGTTTCATAGAGTAATCCTGTTTTGACCATAAGTGTTTAACATGAGCACGTACTGTGAAGGTGTCACTCACCCACTAGAAACTCGTCATACACCATTTCGAAATAACTATGTTTTAGATCAAGTTAAATTTTAGAATTTTATCTACGTATCGTGACTACGTCCTTAAAAGCTATACACTAGGGTGGGCCAAAAAATAGGGGTTTCGGGCAAACTTCAGAATCTTCATATGGAATAGTTATAATAAACTGATACGTTATTAAAGAACATTGCATGCCAATTTCCAGGCCATTTCTCGATATTTTTGAGTTGCCCAAAACATTTGAAATTTTGCAAAAAATTAAATTTTCCCATTAATTTTGAAATATTCGATTTTTTTTCTGTGGAATAGGTAAAACTAGTTGGCACGTTATGAAAAAGTACAACTTGCAAAATTGAAGATTAATATTTGATACTTTAGAGTTGCCCTGAGCGCTTTTTTTGTGAAATATATTAGTATTAAAATATTTCTCTTAACCCCAACTTTTTTTTTGTTTTTCTGACTTTGAATAAAATATTTGATAACTTTTTTCGAGTTAAGACATCAGTGAGGATATGTATAAAAATGGTTTGATGAGAATTTTATTTCAATTTATAAAAAAAATGAAGAGGACACATATGGCCAGTTGGTCCCATGGGACTATTATATGAAAGGAGACACGAGAGTCCACTTGGTTGCTAAAGGGTTAACTCTTTCAGATCCAAACTTTTCAAGGAAATAAATGTCCAACATGCCCAAAGAATTATGACAATACCTAAGCATTCATGCAGGTAGCCCAAAATTTGAGCTGCCGGAGCAGCACCAAAACTTCATTTCTGATGGTGGTACAATTTCTGTACCACTGAACATTAAACGTAACCCTTTTGTGCTATGTAGTATGTACCACCAGACTTGAAAGCGTTTTTAGGGTGGTACAATTTATGTACCACAGCGCACTAATTGTAACCATCAGTGTGGTACAAAATATGTTCCACCACACTTGAGAGAGTTAAATTTGGCTTCTAGAGCAATCATGCTGTTATTGTGAAAAGATAGAAGTGATTTAATTCTTTAAATAACTTTGTGAATTGTGTTTATTTCATTTTTATAAAAGCATTTATCATTATTTTCTTATTGCAAAAATTTGAGATTTACTCGGATTTCAGCAATTGGATAATAACCCATGCAATTCACTTAATCAACTTTTTTGAGCTACCAAGTGTTCCAAATGTTGAAATGTTGGTTTATTAATCAATAATTAATGTTTTTGCTCAATTTTTTGCATATTAATTTCCCTAATATGTTCTTCATTGAGCACCAGACCTCCATAAGTGTGCAGCAATACACTGACTACAGTCTCCAGCGGTGCCTAAATTTGAACAATTTGGAGAAGTGGGGGCAACTGTAAACATTGTCGTACCTGTCTGATTTTCCGGCACAAACATCAAAATAAGCTCTTCTACAGCTATCTTCCTATTCTAAATAATAGTATATCAGAGTTTGTGAGTTTTTTGCCAAAATGTTACTTTTCTGATATTTGAATCGCTTGGAGGCAACTGTTAATCATGTCAGAATTCACTCAAATTTCAGTATACTGTATGTACCTTTACTTGTCAAGTCATCTTTATATCACTATTCCATGAGTAATTTCCATAACGATGTTTTTTGGCCCTCTCTACTATACTATACAGTATACACCCTATTTATAGCTGATATAACCGTCAATATGTTACCCCTCAGAACTTCATTTTCGTATAACTATGATTATGGAATAAAGGAATTTGACGGGAAACATCGTATAACTCTCTTCATCTCACTCTTTCAATTCCGTGGCGTAGCACCACGTCAGTAAACGAAGTGAGGATCTCTCTGCGAGATAACAAGTCAATATACGAAACTGGGATCTCTCCGCGAGAAAACAAGATACGATGATAGTAAAATAGAGTTTTCCAGACAACATAAACCTCCAGCGCATGCTACAGTTTCAGAGTATGAAGTAAATAAAAAAGAACTGCATCAACTTCTCTACGAACAACCTGAATCTGATTCAACACATGAAAGTCAGTGGTCTCGAGGATTAAAACTACTTTTCTATAAGTATAATGCCAAAGACAAGGCATTGATGAACCACTATGGAACGACTAGTGCTATCAGTGACCAAATAGAATTGTATAGAGAAAAGAATACTCTTAAAGATGAAGTTGATACTGCCATTTGTTTTGCCAACTACTACATCAAACACTCTGACTTAGACATATTGACTCTGTTTCTTGCTTAACAAGAGGAAAAAACTCCACTATGAAAACTATTGAAGAGTATCGATCTGTCAACAGAAAGCTGTAGGAACTGAATTTGAATCAAGCAAAACTTGGGGCATTTCTTCCACTGCAGTACAATTTAACAAGAAACTACATGAAAACAATTCATTAAATATTGGAAGTCAAACAACCAATACTCGACAACCTAGTAATGAAAATACTGACTACGAAACTTCTCCCATGATTTTATATTTTCCAAAAGTAAATGATTCTCATCATCAAGAACCACATATAATTTTTCAACCTACAATACGACCTTCTGCCAATTACATGTCTAATTGCACAGTGCGGAGAAATGCATTACAAAATAGCCAACACCACACAATTTTTTTCGGATTCTGCTTCATTTCATATGATTAAACAGGATTTTTTTTAAAAAGTCTCCTTCCACTTGCAAAGGATATACAGAGACAAATATACATGATGCCGATAAGCTGAGAAATCTTTTGAGTCTTTCAAAAGCGAAACAACCAGAGCAGAATTAAAACATTAATTACGAATCTTTTCAAAGGACTCAGTAGAGGTATTTCTCCACATATCAAACCGGGAAAGATGGTAAAGTAAATTCCTCCTACAAGGAATATGGTCAAATGGGTCAATATAACACTAGAATTTGAAGCCCAGTTGAACAAAGATGAATGTATCTACGTGATAATTGAATACTGCGAAAGCAAACCAACACAGCTGATGAAGTAGAGGATTTTACTTCAAGTGGGGAGTGTGATGGTGTCACTCGTTCACTATATAGAAACTCGCCATAAACCATTTTGAAATAATTATGTTTTAGATTAAGTTAGATTAAGTTTAATTCTGAGACGGGTATGAGCACTGTAATCCTTTCGATGATTATGACAGTCATTCATATCTCTAATGGTTCTCTGAATGTACGTATACAACTATACATTAATTATTTAGAGTATTTGTTTAGTATATAATTAATAGTACGATTAATTTCATTGATATTTCTATCAATGGTGTATGAAAAGTAAATGATATGTTAGTGTTGTTATTACGGTTATGCAAAATAATATTTTGATATTCCCTTCCACCCCTATTTCTGATTGAATGATGGGAATGCAATTTTACCATGCACAAATTAGATTAAATTACTCTCAACAATACTCTACAGATAAACATAACAATTTTATTATAATGCAGATTTTTGTAGGAGTGGTGAGAAAGGGAGTATGATATTATTTAAAATCCTTCATTTGCATGAAATCAAGTATCATTTTAGTGAACTAATTCAAATATGGTTGATGATGACGAAGAAATTGTCTATATTGAATACCTAATTTCCAGCCATATACTCAGTGGAGAATACAAAGCAACCTAATTACCTATAGGAAGCGTGAACTAAATTTGTAAGCAATCTCAAAAAAGCTTAGAGAGTTAATTCTATGCATCGTCACGAGTTCAATCTGCCGCTATAAAAAGATCGGCCTGGAGAAATTGAGAAGGTTAGTTTGGGGTAAACTCGGAGGTTTTTGGCAAATGTATAACAAGAGGAAATTTAATTCGATAAAAAAGCATTAATCTGCGACCTACTTCCATGGATTTGGAAACTAGGTTACTCTTTCGTTAAAAAAATCTCCCTTCACTTCGCACTTTGTTTACGAAGATTGATTGTTGTTTTACAAGAAAATAAATTTTGAAAATATAATAATTGAGAATTAAATTTGAATATGGATTAAATTTTGTCCACCTTCATTATTGAATGGCCATAATATTAATTAATATACAAACGGTAGTAAATGTTTGATATCTTTCTATAATACAGAAATTTATGTGTTTTTTTGTGGTTTACGATACAGTGAAAGATAGAGATTGAAGAATATTCTTTAAACTCCTTTTTAAATAAATCCCTTTGAAACAGCAAAACTTGTTAAAATTGTTTATGTTTTTTAGAATTAAATTCACCGGAAATATAAATGATTTTTTCCTGAAAACAAAATTGTTCATAAGCTCACTGCACAATATCATATTCTCATCACATCAGTATCATATTAGAAGATAACTAATAATGTACTAAAATGAGAATGATTGAGATTAGAACGTATATTTGGATAACTCTTGGGAAATTATCCTCCATACTTGGTAAATAAAAACAGAATCCAAGGGGGAATTAGAGCATTTGGTTATGAATATCATTTTCAGAAGGTATATTACAATTATTTAAGATATAATGGTATTATTTCGTTATTGCTCTGATGTCATTCCAAGTAAGATGGAATTTGATTTCATTATAAATCGTATACTTATATACATTTTTCTTAAGGGGACCGTCCGTAAATTTTGGAAAAAAAATTATTAATGAAGATATGGAACCTCTACCTCTATTCACCTCTAAGATCATCCTCTGTTTTCTCAGTGAAAGAGTGGACCGAAACTGTCTGAGAATGTTCCTATCAGCCATGGAGTGCTTTTATACCTCAACGAAGGAAAATAAAATAAAGCAAGTCAGTTCCTTAACTTTATGGAAGAAAATTCCACTAACTTTTTTTGATATCAGAAGCCATTGTCAAGATGAGTTCTAAGTTAGTAAAAACCTATTGCTTTATAAATAATTTTCGAAGGTTTGTAAAGTCCGTTGGAAAGATTGCGGCTCTAAAAGTTAAACATTAAGCTACTTTAAAAAGACATTCTTTGGAATAAAGCATGGAATTATTCGTAAAATAATGGCTTACCGAAAAGCGAACTATTTTGCAGTGATAGACTGACTTCATCGATCAAAGATTCGAATGTTGCAGAGATAAGTAGCTAAGAAATACTTTGCTAAGACTTTCAAAATCTTGGCGATACTTACGGTAAGTTCTTTAGTACTTACAAGAGTTTGGAAGTACATTTGCTGGGAAAACTTAGAGAAGACAGTTAGTGCTTTTTTAGCCACATGCTGCATACAGTTGTCGAATTGGAACCGAAAAGTATGAGTTTGAATTTGTTTCATTTGAGATTTCTAGTTCCACAAATTCAAATACCAGTCATCAGTATTGAGAAATATTCTTCAGATATTTTCAGCTCATTGAATCTTCAGATATATTTTTCTGAGAGTTTTCGGATTCGAATGATTTTCGACATTGTCTTCTATATGACCTCTCCACACTTTTGGTTACTGCAGCAATAATGTGTTAATAACTTGAATAAACAATAAGTTATGAAAGATAATTCATACACCTTCTCATAAAATCTGAAAGTCTAGTTATATGTTCTCAACATCCATCATATCATTCTTTTTAACATACCAATAATTCTTATCTTTTGATTCAAGTCTTAATATTTTAAACGTTAAATGAACATAGAATATCCTTCTATTGTTTTCAATTTCCTCGAATCCTAAGCGTAAGTATTTTCCCCGAAGTTATCGGGAGTAAAACTAATGCGTAAAGTCAGTGCTGCCTCCTTATGTCCAGGGTATAAATTACAAACGAGTCTTTCTTCATTTCCTGACGTCACGTGACTTTAAAAACAGACCGAAAACGTATCAGAAGTGTCATGATGAGTTTTATTTCAGCTTTCATATGCATTGTAAGTTGTGCATTAATCATTTAGCCAATAAATGGCGTGACAGGAAAATATACTGATTTTATTACATTTTGAGATATTTTACATAAATGTGAACTCTTTAATGGTAGGTATTTTAGGGTAAATAGAGATAGATTGGAAACAAGATTGCTAATAATTCCTAATTCTAATCATCAAATAACATTATTCATGTTTCACATTATTCATGTTTCACATTATTCATGTTTCACATTATTCATGTTTCACATTATTCATGTTTCACATTATTCATGTTTTACATTATTCATGTTTCACATTATTCATGTTTTACATTATTCATGTTTTACATTATTCATGTTTCGCATTGCTGTTTCACATTCACTTCCTTCAATACAATAACATCTCACAATTTTTTTATTTAAGAGTCTAAGCAGCTAAATAAATAGTTTTAAGTGGTTCAAAATGACAGAGTTGAACAAAATGTAAATATTATTTGCCATAATAATTTTTGCTTCTTTACAGTTCATCATTGATGCTTTTCTTCATTGTTAAAATACAGCTTGAAATAAACATTTTAAATACACGAGTTAACTTTATTTATGCTTCAAATAAAAATAAAATTTAGGTTGAAGTAGACTTTAGTTCACTTTCATTTATAATTTTACTTCAAATTATTCTTGGTTGGATAGAATAAATTAAGGATTATTTTTTATAAAATATTATTTTTAAATGACAGTTACTTCATCAATTTATTAAATAATACTGACTCTTCCATTCACGACTGACAGCTTTATGATGGAGCAACTGGGGATGGAAGAGGAGAATAAAGAGGTGATAGTAAATGAAGCATACGAAGGGCAAAAACAGAAGTCATATTGAATATTGAGGAAGTACATTGTTGGTTAAAAACTGTATGGAAAGACAATGGAAATGATGGATAAGTACATATAACATAAAAGATAATGATACATAAAGTATACAATAATATAAAATACTAGAATTGAAAATAATCTGCAACTTTTATTTTGTTGTATATACGCATTTATATTTGCTTTGTGTTTAGTAGCTGATCTATTTGATCAATTTTCCTTTCGATCAATTGTTGTGCGACCAATTTTCCATCCGACCAATTTTTCATCCGACCAATTTTAAATGCGACCAATTTTCCTTTCGATCAATTTTCCATTTGACCAATTTTCCATTCGATCAATTTTCCATTCGATAAATTGCTTTTGATAAATTGTTTTCGGTCAATTGCTTTCGATCAATTTTCCTAGACCCATGATTTGTAACATATTTATATATAATTTTTTCGTTTTAAAATTGATATGGAAATAATGAATCAAATTTTTGTACTGTCAACAAAGAAAACAGTTCACATTGCTTAGTCTTTTTTTTTCTGTGATTTTTGGTAATATGAAATGACTATGAACAAACGAACTTTTCTGTTATGCAGTTTGAGATTACTAATCAAAAATTAATTTTAATTTTGAGCCATGATACACAATTATTAGATTTATTAAACAGTTTCAATAGTGTACACAATAATTATGAAACTAGATTAAATATTGATTATGTTTTGCCATATTTCAGAAGAGTTCTTCAATAAATTATTATCATAGTAAGGTCACAGTCATTTATGTTTGTTGCAGCTTAAACTTAGAACACTTTTCCTTTGAATATATATACAAAAATCAGTTCAATCAGAATATTTAAAAGGTGTTACAGAACACTTTTATTAAAATTATTGTGAGTTTTATAATCTGGTACCTTGATTATCATTGGTTTTATGTATTTATTCATTCATTTTTTTAAAGTTATTATTAGGATGCCCCAGAAGCAACTGCTTTTCAGGGTTTAAGTATTCCTTCAATTGCTGCATTGAAATGTGTGGTTTACTTTGAAGCTGTCCAAAGTTCATATATTCCGTTTATATGTTATATACAGGGTGTCCGACACTTTTGTTGCCCAACTTTAAAATAAGGTAGCGATCGTCAAAATAAACATTTTATATTCTATGAAGGTGTGGTCTAAAATACTTAGTTAAAGAGTTACAAGGTTAGGAAAGTATCGAGCTTGTACAATTTATTATTATTTCCCAACATTATTTTATTAATGTTGCGATATGAAGCAAAACATTTTTAGCAGTAATTATTATGAGCACATGAAGCATAATCTTCAATTAGGTTCACAATGTGTTCAAACTGCCGCCCATTCGTTGCGATGCAGGCGTTCCCACGATTGGCGGACGTGAGCAAAGACACCAGGAGGCTTCGACAATCCTGCCGATCAGGTTCATATCTTTTTGAATCGGTGTTTCATACATCAAAATCATCAAATGTTCCCATAAATAGAAGACTGGGGCGTAATATCATTTCGTTTCCTTGCCACGGGTTATTCTTACTATTTGTAATTTTTTTTAATCCAAGTTCAAGTCCTTTTAACTCGTTAACTAAGCATTTTAGACAATACCTTAATAGAATATAAAGTGTTTATTTCTACAATCGCTACCTTATGTTAAAGTTTGGCAAAAAAATGTCTGACACCCTGTATATGTTTATGTATTCAAAACAGAAGCTTCCATTGTAAGGGTATATATTGCTAGAAAAAAGTACTCAAATCAATTATATGTATGTATGTACTCAAACCAGTTAATAAAAAGCATAGATATGCAATTATATACAAGATTGTGTCGTAAAATGGAAGTCATGGCAGAAAGTATTTCAAATTACGTAGGCATTTTATTACATTAATGTGGAATTATTTATCGATATCATTATTTGAATTTCAAATTATCTAGCTGATAATTTCCAATAGATGCCATGTTTTCTATTTGCTCTATGATTTATGAAAACAAACAATTCTTTTAACAAAGATAATAAAATTAACTGAATAATCTATTACTATCAAATCAGTTGAATTTTACTGTTTTAATCATTTATTGAGCAATAATGATAGGGAAATATATTAAAGGACTGTAATTTTCCCACCGGATATTCAGCTCCTCGTGTTATAGGAAAATCTTTAATAAACTCCATTATCCAAAACAAATAAAAGAATATTGTCTTTTGGATATCATAAAGTTAATAAATTCATCCAGAACATTTAATTAGATTCCTCATATTTAATTTATAGGTTAATTAGAGAGATATATCTGGATTGCAGTGACATAAAATAATATACCCAATTAATTATGAGTGACGGCAACAGCTAAAATTCCTAATTAAAAATCCTACTCATAATTTAATTACAAGCATGGTTAAGCAAATGCTAATGTTATTGAATACAATATGCCAAACCATTGTTGAATTGACATGCAGCTCTAAAGTCCAATAGCTTTGGAATGATTGTTGTTGGTTTTCCTTTTAAATTATTTTTACAGTAGTTTATTGGTATTTACCGTATATGTAATATGTACCTACGTGTTATATATAATGTATGATAAGATCGAAGTAGAAATTATTTATTTACTAATAAAGAAAACAGAAGCAAGAAGATTTAATGAAAACAGTAATTTTCAATGTTCGTATTGTACTAATTATTTAACTTTTCATTTCGAGTAATTTTATTTCATTTTTCTTCTCAAATTTTTGATGTAAATTAATTAGATTCAATTTTTTGAATCATAATTCCTATTTATCAATACCTCCTTTGAATTTCAATGGAGATTAAATCTAAGTCCGAAATCTCGAATTCATCTCCTTTCAAAGACTCCTTACTACGACAGCAAAAAGGCTTTCCATTGGATTATAAACTGACGAAAAATGTACGTCCAAAAACGAATTCGTTGCCTTTCATTCCCAATTTTGTCGCTAGTTTTTACTTTCAATTAGAAGTTCTTGTGAATGAATCATGAGTTGCTGTAAAGAATTTCTAATCTAATTATTTCAATTTTTTTATTAGCAAAGCCTTGCAAGAAGTTATTCTACCCCTGCAAGTTGTTAAGAGTTGCTGATAAGGTTCAAGTGTCCCATTAGCTGACTCATCATTTTGTGACATCTGGCTAGCTTACAAATGACAAGTGTCATTAGTAAGCTGCTGACAGTGTCTTCGGTTCATTATGCCTCTAATTTTATTATTAGTTTTCAAGAAACTGTTTCAGTGAACTTCAATATTATTTACAAATGTTTTATATACCATTATATTTCTCATTTTGTAGTACACTAAATGAAACTAATTAATGTATCATATTTGTGTGCACAAGTTTAGAAATAATGAAATTAACGTATCGCAATTTCGCTTTCCGAATTATTTTTAGAGTACTGATACTTTATGCATTTATCTACACCTTCAAAATGTTTTATTTGGGAAACAGTCAGGAGAGTTTTTCTTACGTAAGTTGTAGTGTCAGAATATATTTAAACTTATTAGAACATGTTTAACTTGTTATTACATATTTAGAACTCGTTAGAACAAGTTTAAACTTATTAGAACATGTTTAAACTTGTTAGAACATATTTATAACTTGTTAGAACATATTTATAACTTGTTAGAGCATGTTTAACTTGTTATTACATATTCAAAACTAGTTAGATCAAGTTTAAACTGATAAGATTATGTTCGAATTTGCTAGAACATATTTATACTTATAGAACAGGTTTAACTTGTTATTACAAATTTAGAACTTGTTAGAACAAATTTGAACTTATTATAACATGTATAAACTTGCTAAAACATATTTATAATTATTAGAACATGTTCAACTTGTTATTACATATTTAGAACTTGTTAGAACATGTTCAAACTTGTTAGAACATGTTTAAACTTGTAAAACATGTTTAAACTTGTAAAAACATGTTTGAACTCGTTAAAACATGTTTAATTTTTTTAGAACATGTTTAAATTTGGTAGAACATATTTGAACTTATTGAAACATTTTTGATATTGTTAGAACATAGTTAAACTTATAAGAACATGCTTTTCTTCATTACAACATGTTTAATCTGAGTTCATACCATCTAATATTAAGATATTTCAATGTCGTACATATTTTTGTTCCATTCTTCACAGAGAATGCGCCTCAGCAAGCGTGAAAAAAATTTGGAGGACTTTAAGAGACTGGACGAAGAAAGAATGTCAACAATGCGGAGAAGATCTGATAGAATAAATCGTACATGTTATGGCTTTAGAAGTTTTATTAACAGAAGTTTGAAGTAAGTTATCAGAAGAATTCTGGAGGATAAGAGGAGAAAATGGTTTCAAATTGATTTAGATTAAAGAAAGTTATCGGCTTTGGTAAATCATTTTCAGACTTTCACAACAAATGACCAGAAGCAATATCTCCGCCATCTATAATACAGAGAGACTCATTGCTCGTCAGCAGAAATTGGGATGGTGTAAGGTGAGATAAAAGGAAATTTTTGTTAAAAAATTAAGGGCGCAATATTAAGCACTTGGTGGCTAGAAAATATGATTTCGAAATTACGAATCTATTTTGAATTGAAAAGAGGTTTTTGTGAAAGCACTTTTTTGTGAATCTGAAAACAGATAAAACCAGAATTTAATCATATGAACAATAACATCTAGATTAAAATATTTGATTTATAGAAATTCTTTTTCTGAAATATAAGAATGTTTAAGCTCTAAATTTTTTCAGGTACCGAAAGTAGCATCCACGTCGCTTGTTGAGTCTTTTTTATCCATTCTCGGCAAAGAATACCTAATTACTGAGCTTGGAAGAAGCAGACAGCACACTGTTCTCAGAAACCTGATGCCTCATCTGCAGTTAGGGGAAACTGACGAATATTCGAGAGAGTTCCTGAATATAATGGTTGTGAGACATCCTTTTGCTAGGATACTCTCTGCTTATAGGTATTACTAATCTCTGGTAACATCTTGTAAAACTAAAATATAAGGTAAGATGCAGCATTTTGATGAAACTTTTCTTAACAGAGACAAAATAAGCAACAAAAATGATCCAGAAAGCCCTGCTATGTTCAAGAAATTTCTCAAGAAGTATAATACTTTCATCATAAGGAAGTTTCGCAAGGAAATACCCACGAATTCTTTTTACAATGACGTGCCAACATTTCCTGAGTTCGTAGAATATCTGACGAACACTGCTACAGAGGAGTACAATGAACACTGGCGTCCCTATTTTCAAATCTGCTCACCGTGTCACATTAACTACAAGGCCGTCCTGAAGCTTGAGACTTTCCAAGAGGACATAGAAGCTCTGGTGAAAATCACAGGATTTCCGCAATTCAGAGGCAAATTCACACATAAAACTTCGGGGAGAAACGTACTGGAAAATGATTTTCAAAACATGCATACTCTTGATCTTTCTGATAACTATTTGGAGATGTTAAGAAAGGAAGAGAGAGATAGTTTGGTGCATTTCTACTCTCAGATAACCCTGAAACAAGTGTTCATGCTATTCAATGCATACAGGATAGATTTTGAAATGTTTGGATATGAAGTTATTCCATTTTATAAAATAGCAAAGAAGAAGTTGTATGAAATACCGACATAGTTCAAAGTCTATCTATTTATCCTATATATTTAATTACATATAAATATAGGATCTCATTACTTTTACGGCGCAAAAAAAATGGACAGTAAAATTAAATCAAGAAAAATCTCAGACAGTAAATGTAAATCGAAAAGAATTTGGACCATAAAAGTAAAGATATCCTAAATATATAACTAGGAGATGTAATTAGTTTTGTTGTACAGACCTCGCATCCGTATCGATTTTGAAATATTTATCGGTAATCAATATTTCGATAATTTTGTAGTTTTCTACTTTTTTATACATAGCTTTTCAAATTGTGAAAAATAAAGTATCGGTAAAGCTTGTACAATGGTCAGACAGTGTCGGTATACACTATTCATGTATCAGAAAAGATGACTGTCATACCGATCAGCGTCCGCTGAAACGTTACATTATTAGTTCAGTTGCAGACATAAACTTTGTAAGTTTACTTTAACAGCATTTCAAAGTATTGAAAAATCTCAAAATATTATTATTGAATAAAATTTTTAATGAAAATATTATAATATTTGTATAACTTATTCATATAAATAAACATTCGAAATAATAAGGTAAGTAAAATAAGACAAAGATATTAGCAACTAACTGAATAAAAGATATTACACCTTATTTTAATTTATGTAGAGTTCTGTAAAGGGTAACTAAATCATATAACTGAAAATTTGGAAAACAAATCATTAAGTGTTAATTGGTAATTGTAATAATTCTGAATATAATCAATGTATGACAAGATACTTGGTAGAAGAATAAAATATTGGTTAAAAAATTTAATTTAAGAAGTTCGTTGTGGCGTGCTGCATGTCCGGTGTAATGGACAGATAATTTTCGTCCTTTTGCCCTATCTTTTAAAGATCGTCCGATGTACCTGCTTTACCTGTAGTTTTGAAAGCTCTAACGTTACCTCTTTCAATGAATTTTTTATTTTTATTTTACATGTTTCATATTGTTGTGCTTTAAATTTTTAAGCTTCACATTTTTTTTAATATTTTGAATGATTTCAATTTTTTATGTTATACATTTTTAATGCTTCATATTTTTATGTTTTACATTTTAAATGTTTCATATTTTTATATTTTGTACTCTAAGAGATTAATTAGAATTCAGTTCATATAGTCAATATTCATTATTATAGAAAAGAAGTTAGGGTAGCCCCCAGGACGTGACCGCAAAATTTTTCCATGGAAAATTCGTATAATTAAATAAAATGGAGCAAAGATATAATGTTAAATATTTTGATATAAAGTAGTTTAATGTATGTAGGTAATGGTACTAATTTAATATACTTTGTTTTACCCGTTAGTTTGTTGTACTGCATAGTTCATGGTTGTTTAATGAAGCATTGAGCTTGATACATAATCGCAATTTAATTATTATTAATTTGAGGTAAAATAGTTGGTGCCTAAGCGTTCTTAAAGCGGCAGTTCAGTCAAAATCAAACTATCGCCAAATTGGTCCTAAATCGATTTAGTATATTTATTTATGTAACATTAGAATATTCGTTGATTTTAGAAATGTTTATATAAAAAGTATATTGTAAATTAGTGGCGCCATCTGTTTACTGCGGCGGACTGCGTAACTAATCATTGTAATACGTAAACAAAATGATAACCAGTCCAAGACTTGAATCTTGAATCTGTCATTATATGTTTGAAAATGGTGAAAAGAATTGGTGAAATTGAAAACTGTCCTTCGAGACAATTAGATTTAGTTTTAGAAAGAAAACCATCTCTTCATAAATCAGCAGTTAATACTGTTGATAGAAAAATTGGTTACATGTTATCAGCTGTAAAATGTAAACAAATAGTACAGAGTAGTGGCGCTATCTGTAGGAGGACGCAGTAACTAAATCGAATTTATAAAATATGATATATATCGCTTATTATATTTTTTTCAACCGTTTAATTCTACAAGAATGCTTTATTATTACTAAGTGATCGTTCAACATTAATAATATGAAAACAAAAATTGACTGAACTGCCCCCTTTAAAGCAGAGGATGACTCTATACCAATTGAGTTTATTAACTACTTTGAAGCTACGTATATTATAACAAAAAGAGGAAGACAAAACAAACGCGAAAAAGCGTTATATCTAGTTGAATTTTGGAATGTTCAAGAGAGAGTACTACGTGATTTGCCGCGAATTATCGAAACTCTACATAGAAGGTTTCCACTCCACAATGAAAGCATCAATAAAAAGTGAGCATACTAATATTTGGAAAGTTATCGTAGCGTTGGTGAATAAAGAAAAAATTATCTGAACTAAATTAATTGAAATAAAAGAGGTATGACACACAGTGTAAAAAGCCAAAATATCGAGATATTGACAGATAAATATAAAACCTAGTATTGCAATACCTTCCGAATAATACAGCTATTTTTTGACAAATTTGCCCATGTTTTGAATTACTGAAAAATTCCAGTTGTTGGATTTAAATATTTGATTATATTTTTCTCTATTTCAAATTACAAATAATGTTAAAAAAAACATATATTACATTGAATGAATTTTTCATCAACAAATACAACTGCTGGATATAGCCATATATTTTATTTTCGTCGAAACAGATTTTATGAGATTGCAATTATCTTTTAGTTATAATGAATATTGTTAACATTTAATGATGTCTTTCTTTGTTTCCTTAATTTACGAAATAGTAGCTGCACAGACGAATTTTACGTCGATGAATTTTCGTAGGACGAATTTTCCATGGACGAATTTTCCGTGGACGAATGTTCCAAAAGTTCTATCTTGAAGCTGTCTATGGTGAATGGAAGAGAAGTAAAGTGGCGTCCCTTAGGCCCCGAACTCTTGTAATTTAGATAATTTTTTGTTTTATTTTAATTTTTACCAAGTTTACCATTTTTAAACGTTACTAGCAGTTTTAGTGAGAAGCGATGGGGTTATACTTTTCAACTACAAGGTCTTAGATTTTGTGTTTAGTAAGCGCGTAGGCGACATTTACAATCACCTCATTTACAATTTTCCTCTTCTATCCGTTAGTGCAGCCATCGGTGCTTGTGTCACATTTCGTCACATTCCTTAGTAAGTGACTGCTTTCACGGAGTAGCTTTTCTTCAATCATGAGCATTGACACTCATAAAGGTAGATGACCAATGTCCATGATTGTGGAAACACTTTACTTTCCGACTGCTTCTTCCAGTCCCTTGTCTTTAATTTCATATTAACGTCAGCGATAGGACCTTTGGTTCCGAAGCATACGTTGAACATCTACTAAATTTTTAATAAGATGAAGTACAGTGAGAAAATTACGGTGAGGCCAAGAGAGTAAGTGACCCCTCTTAATTTTCTATGGCCCCACCTTAACTTTCTTCCAGGAAATGAAATTTCAATCAATGCAGATAATGGAAGTTTAATTTAATCTGCTTATTCTTCATAATGTTTGAGATTTAATATATAAAGTTAATATTCAATTTATAAAATAAAACAGTTATTTCTAAAACTGAAAGAACAATTGATATTGTTCGATCTATTTCTTTTTACCCTTCACTCTCTTTAATTCAGATGTCAATTTATTTTAAATCCCACCAATTGGATATTGATTGGTATCAATCAAAAAATATAAAAAAAAACTTTTATTTTTATTGAAATAGGATATAATAATTTGTATTTCAATAAAATCAAAACCAAATCTTTCAGTTCGACCAATAACTGGTTAAAGGTACCAATTTATTTTTCTGTCAATGATTAGTCATGTTTACAGTACCCTAACTCAACCCACAAAGAAAGTTAGGACGAAGCTAAAGATTATTAAGGGAAAATTCCATTCCATTTTAAAACATTTTGTCATTAAGACCTATATTCAGTAGTCCACTTTTAACAAAAATGCGGTAGCAGCTTTCCTATTCATAATGATTTTATTTATTTTAACACAATTGGGGTATTGTTAGGAAAAACTCCTATCAGAAATATGAAATGGTCAAGGAATAATTAAGACAAGAGGTATTGTTGACCTCGCTTTATTAGGGACTCTGATGGAAAGACAAAAAGATTATTATTAATAACTGTGTTAACGAGACTACCAAAAATTATGTGATCCAAATAGCAAGCAACGTACCATTAATTATATTACTAGAGGGCCCGTAAGCCAAATTAGAAGTTAGGGCAGTTCCTCTTCTAACGAAGCAGGCAGGTTTTATTCAAAAGAATAATTGAAATAGGTCTAGTTTTAATGTACCACCAGCTAACTATCACATCACTTACTTACACGGTAACAAACCTTGAATTTTAGTGTTTATCACAATTATATCAAGAGTCTTCTAACAAGGTTAGGAAGACGGAGCAAAGGAATTAAAGTTTTAAGTGTACGATTAGAAGAGCATACACAAGATGATAGTTAGTAACGAGCACAATAGTTTGATGTTAATCGAATGAGATCTCGTTTTAGACTGCCTCATATCAGGCTCTACTGCTAAGAAGTAGGCTTTACAAAATAAAGTGATGTGAAGCCATCTGGTGTTATAATTCTTATCATATATCTAATGATAATTATTAATATTATTTTTATATGTTTTATATTTTTATATACATGAGCTAAATGGTACATAAATCAATAAATATATACAACTATTTAATATATACAAAGAGGTTATTTAACAGTATATACCCATTTACCATAAACTTCATATTTTAAGCAAATTTTTATTGGATTTTTGATCCTTAGTACGATTTGTTTTGGTTATTTCGATGTAAGAATATTTAGGTTAGTAGATACTGTATTTTTATTTTAATCTTCTGATTCCCCACCATATTTTAATAATTTGTTTTCTCACCTTATTTTAATCATCTGTTTCTCCACCATATCTCAATTATCTGATTCTCCACCATATCTTAATTATCTGTTTCCCCACCATATCTTAATTATCTGTTTCTCCACTATATCTTAATCCTCTGTTTTCCCACCACATCTTAATCCTCTGTTTCCTCACCATATCTTAATCCTCTGTGTCCCCACCATATCTTAATCATCTGTTTCCCCACTATATCTTAATCATCAGTTTCCACACCATATCTTAATCATCTGTTTCCCCACTATATCTTAATCATCAGTTTCCACACCATATCTTAATCATCTGTTTTCCCACCATATCTTAGTCATCAGTTTCCACACTATATCTTAATCATCTGCTTTCCCACCATATGTTAATCCTCTTTTTTCATACCATCTCTTAATCATCTGTTTCTCCACCATATCTTAATCATCTGTTTCCCAACCATATCTTTATCATCTTTTTCCCCACCATATCTTAATCATCTGTTTCCCCTCCATATCGTAATCATCTGTTTCCCCACCATATCTTAATTATCTGTTTCCCCACCATATCTTAATTATCTGTTTCTCCACTATATCTTAATCCTCTGTTTTCCCACCATATCCTAATCCTCTGTTTCCCCACCATATCTTAATCCTCTGCGTCCCCACCATATCTTAATCATCTGTTTCCCCATTATATCTTAATCATCAGTTTCCACACCATATCTTAATCATCTGTTTCCCAACCATATCTTAATCATCTTTTTCCCCACCATATCTTAATCATCTGTTTTTTCACTATATCTTTATCATCTGTTTCCCAACCATATCTTGATCATCTGTTTCCCCACCATATCTTAATCCTCTGTTTCCCCACCATATCTTAATCCTCTGTTTCCCCACCATATCTTAATCATCTGTTTCCCCACCATTTATTTCTCCCCTTAACCATGCACCACAATTTTGCTCTTCTCTTTGGTGTAGGTTGATGTTAGCAGCAGATTAAGAGAAATAGACCTAGTGAATGGAGATGATAGCAGTGTGAGTGAAAGAAATGTGAGTGTAGGGCTGTGGTGAGTGAAATGTGAGTGTGAGGCTGCAGTGAGTGAAGTGTGTGTGTGAGGCTGTGGTGAGTGAAGTGTGAGTGTGAGTCAGTGGTGAGTGAAATGGGAGTGTGAGGCTGTGGTTAGTGAAATGTGAGTGTGAGGCTGTGGTGAGTGAAATGTGAGTGTAAGGCTGTGGTGAGTGAAATGTGAGTATGAGGCTGTGGTGAGTGAAATGGGAGTGTGAGGCTGTGGTGAATGAAGTGTGAGTGTGAGTCAGTGGTGAGTGAAATGGGAGTGTGAGGCTGTGGTGAATGAAGTGTGAGTGTGAGTCAGTGGTGAGTGAAATGGGAGTGTGAGGCTGTGGTGAGTGAAATGTTAGTGTGAGGCTGTGGTGAGTGAAATGTGAGTGTAAGGCTGTGTGAGTGAAATGTGAGTATGAGGCTGTGGTGAGTGAAATGTGAATGTGAGGCTGTGGTGAGTGAAGTCCTTCCACATCAAATATTTTTAATCAAATTTTTTTAAGTCTTTCCACATCATTCAGCAGACTTCAGCAGGCATGGAAATGATGATGTCATTATTATTCACTTCAAATGAACATCTGCACCTTCTGAATTAACTAATTAAACTACATAATTGAGCAGTTTAGACATTTTGCTGATAAGTAATTATTGACATTAAGGAAATGCAATGTCATTGCGAAGTTAATTAAGTCCTCTGATTAAACTGTTCGAAAGATGCAAATGAGAGGGAATGTTACCCCTCATTGAGAGAGAAATATTACCCCTCATTGAGAGGGAAATGTTACCCCTCATTGAGAGGGAAATGTTACCCCTCATTGAGAGGGAAATGTTACCCCTCATTGAGAGGGAAATGTTACCCCTCATTGAGAGGGAAATGTTACCCCTCATTGAGAGGGAAATGTTACCCCTCATTGAGAGGGAAATGTTACCCCTCATTGAGAGGGAAATGTTACCCCTCATTGAGAGGGAAATGTTACCCCTCATTGAGAGGGAAATGTTACCCTTCATTGAGAAGGAAATGTTACACCTCATTGAGAAGGAAATGTTACACCTCATTGAGATGGAAATGTTACCTCTCATTGAGAGGGAAATGTTACCCCTCATTGAGAGGGAAATGTTACCCTTCATTGAGAAGGAAATGTTACACCTCATTGAGAAGGAAATGTTACACCTCATTGAGATGGAAATGTTACCTCTCATTGAGAGGGAAATGTTACCCCTAATTGAGAGGGAAATGTTACCCCTCATTAAGAGGGAAATGTTACCCCTCATTGAGAGGGAAATGTTACCCCTCATTAAGAGGGAAATGTTACCCCTCATTGAGAGGGAAATGTTACCCCTAATTGAGAGGGAAATGTTACCCCTCATTAAGAGGGAAATGTTACCCCTCATTGAGAGGGAAATGTTACCCCTAATTGAGAGAGAAATGTTACCCTTCATTAAGAGGGAAATGTTACCCCTCATTGAGAGGGAAATGTTACCCCTCATTAAGAGGGAAATGTTACTCCTCATTGAGAGGGAAATGTTACCCCTAATTGAGAGGGAAATGTTACCCCTCATTAAGAGGGAAATGTTACCCCTCATTAAGAGGGAAATGTTACCTCTCATTGAGAGGGAAATGTTACCCCTAATTGAGAGGGAAATGTTACCCCTCATTAAGAGGGAAATGTTACCTCTCATTGAGAGGGAAATGTTACCCCTAATTAAGAGGGAAATATTACCCCTAATTGAGAGGGAAATGTTACCCCTCATTGAGAGGGAAATGTTATTCCTAATTGAGGGGGAAATTTTTGTTATCTTAACACTCAGCAAAAAAATAAAAAATTGAGTAATAGATTTAATTGATTATCATATTAGTATTTACATTCTTTTCTCTCATTACCAACTGCCATTTATTTTCATCTTAGTAATCACGGGAATGGCGACAGACAGGAATAACGCACGCTTTGGAATGACAGGAATGCAGAATATTTCTCTGGTAATATTAGGAATTGAATTATGAAGGTGATGGAACGTTCAAACATTTTTAAAAGGCTGATTAAAGTGCAAAATATTTATTTATTACGAATATAAATTGCTATCAACGTGAAAATAATGATTTATTTTGCAATCAAGATTATTTCATGGGAGAATATTTTTATTCCGTAATATAAACAGGTTTCTGACATTATATCTTAAAATATTTAATGAACTATCAAAATTGAATTAATTTAAAATAATCTATAAGTTTTGAGCATTATAACAGGAATATTGAATAGATGAACATCTTTAACGAAATTATTAAAATGAATATACATTACTAAGTGTTTTCTTGAATATCAATTGCATTTTGTTTAACATGAACGGAATAATCAGTGAAAAGAGTTTCTGAAAATTTTCTGAGTGTAGGTATAGTTTCTCAACACACAGACACTGGTCCGTAACCGAAAGGTTTGACTTCTTGTACCCTAATTCCTCTTCAGAAACAGAGATGTACTGAGCATTGGGAAATTGACCAATAAGCACCTTCATAAGCTAAAGCACCCATCACAAGCTGTTAATTGAATAAAGACACACATCTTATAGCGATGAGAAAATAATAACAAGTTTTTATATTTAATTTTTATTTTGATTGGTATCCATGATACCTACAGGTAAAGTAAAATAAAAATAAATATTAAAGAACAATTATAATATCGTTTTTACTTATTTGACCGAAGATGAGAAACTGTTCGATAATTCGCATCTTACCCTATCTGAGAATAAAGATTTTTTTTGGTATATAAGGTCGGACTGGGTATCACTGCGCACAAACCCGCAAACTCTGTAATTACTTGAAAACTAAAGGTACTAGAGAAACTCTTTTTCTAGTGATGAAATGGTCATGAATGAGGATGTTTCTCAACCAGTTTCGAAATAAAAGCTAAATAAATAAAATATTCATTGGCAATTTTTTGTGCGTAACTTTTAGTGAGTGCATCGGGGTATCACTGCGCACATGAAGGGGTATTACTGCGCATTGCATAAATACAGCAATTCTCTCCAACACCTAAATACCTACTGTCCCAATTTTAATGCCCCTCCTTCCCCCTATCTAAACTCCCATCTTTCCCCATCTAAATATCCCTCTCCTCCCATCTTAATCCCTCTCTCTTCCCATCTAAATCCCCCTCTCCTACCATTTTAATCACACTCTCTCCTCATCGAAGTCTCCCTCTCTTCCCATCTAATTCCCTCTCTTCCCCATCTATTTCCCTCTCTCCCCCATCTATTTCCCCCTCTCCCACATCTAAATCCTCCTCCCTCTCATCCTAACGTTTGTGTTTCCCTCTTTACATGCCCTGTCATCAATCTACATGTCACTTACTTTTTAAACACATTTTTAATAAATCTGCAACAAATTCAACACTTAGATTTTACGCAACTAGTTAACTACTTATATCAAGTACTATAATACGATTGAAAAGTTTATTGTCAATCAATATTTAATTCAAAAACCTCTCACCCTTCCAAATAACCCCCCCCCCCCCAAATATTCACTCTCTCTATCTTAATACCCCCTCATCAAGTTGCATAGCTACTACTACGATCGTAAGTTTATTATTAATCAAATTTATAATTAAATAACACCTTCTTCAATATTTATGCCTGTACTAAGAGCTAAAAACTCATATTTTTTATATTTATTTACATACAAATATTGTTATTAATGATGCGTAGTGGTACCCCTCTACCTCGAAATTAACTGGGGTATCACTGCGCATGGTTGTGGCAGGAAAACCGTTGAAACTGAGAAGTTGAAAATTTGACATAATATAACTGTTATTGTTTGTGCTAACATGTTAAATAATATGAATCTATAAATCTCGGTAAAAAATTTATTGGAGAGTTTGCGGGATTTAAAAATCACAAGCGCAAACTTTTTTCAGATCGTTCGGAGAGCACTACATATATTGCGACTTAGCTCTAGAAATACTAAAAGGATAATGGTGCTTCATTATGTTTATGGGCGAAAAGAAGATGCTTGAAATGATGGTGCAATCAGATTTAGGCTAAAAGAAGTGGTAATTAATTATATGGGGTGCGGATTGATACCCAATAAAAAGGGTATGCGCAGTGATACCCCGTCCGATCCTACGTTCTGAGCCATTTGCCGGCTTGCACAATCTCGAGAATGCGCAGCGCGTTTTCAGGATCTTGAAAATAGGCGTCAATCTCGAGAGTGTGCATACACGTAAAGGGTATGAAGCATGACCAACAGTGATGGAGTAAATAATCAATTATTTATTCATTTAATTGGTCCATTTAATCAAATTGTGATAGTTGATACTATACAATATACATAATAACTTGGTGATATATTGGTAATTAAGCTTGTTTTAATTACTTGAAGATAACTTGAACAAACCTGGTATTTTAATTTACTGAAATATCAAACATTCTAGTTCTACCAAACATTTGGAATTAATCTCCTTTGTTTTCATTTTGTTTTTAATGTAAAATAGTGTCTTTTTAATTAAGAAGAGTTGTCCATAAAATTACATGATATTACATGCAAGAATGCGCTGCGCGTATCCACATTTTCAATTCTAAATAAAAGATTGCGCAAAATCGACAAATTGCACGGAACCTATACACATCAGCAAATTGGCTTAAATTGGAAGTTGAAATTATAAATTCTCATTTCATTCAAGATAGCAGCTCTCAGCGAGTGAAAAACGAGTTAAAATTTTGGAATCTTCCTTCAAACACAATGAGTCGTCTTTTTTCGTACAGAGTGAGTTTATGCGATTATTCTATTAACAAAAAACCGTCCAGACATTCCCTTATTGGATTGGTTACAAAACTTTGAAGAAACAGGAGTGATATCAGACAGAAACCGCGTCAGAAGGCAAAGATTGATGAAAAATATAAACGCAATTTTGCGTATTGCTACAAGTGTTGAAATAGATACCAATTCATCAATTGGAAAACTTGCAACACAATTGGAGATCTAGAGAATCTCTCTGCAACGAGTCTCTACCAATTTAAATTCTTAAAATCGTTTCCTTATAAAGTTCAAGTGGCACTATATAGGTTATAGTTGTAAGAGGACAAAAAAAGATTGTAATTTGCATCTGAATATATTAAACTAAAAAACGATGATACTTTTCTCTCACCTCGAATCATGTAAGATGAGGCACATTTTCATATATGGTGGACATGCCAATAAACAAAATAACCTATTTTTTTTTTAAAAACACGTTGATTATTCATGAGCTACCAAGCCATACACAAAGGGTTTTGGTTTGATGCGTCCTAAAAAATGCAAGAGATATTGGCCCATACTTTTTTGAAAATGTTAATGGGTTAGCCGTTACATGGTGATGGACATTCTCGCGATGTTCTCTGAGAATCTCTTCACAATGTATTTCCCTTCCAAAGCATCAAAAGAACAGGTAGCTATTGCATAAAATTTCGCCCAAAGAGCCTGACAAATCCTTTTAATTTGCATCAAGAATCATAGAGTCAGAGTTGTGATGCATAAATGTATAACCCCAGAAGCACCAAACTTGCAATGTTCATCTTATATCTCAAATTTAGTTCAAACATTTCTATAAACAGAAGAGGGGTACAGTAAATTTATGCATTGATTGTTCTAAGTGCTAAGCAATCTTCGCAGTTTATATTTTCAGAAATTATGATTAGGATACAATAGGGTGGGGTATTTTTTGATAGGTTGATATATTTGAATATTTTGATGGTTAACCCTAATCAGACTGACAAAATTTATGTCTCTAAAGACTGAGTGCGTATTTAGGAAACAAGTTTCTTAAATTGTATGATTTTTTGTCAGTTCGTAGCTTTTATCATATAAATGTACTGTTCAAAATGTTATATACCCACAATTGATAGGAACAAAGTTATTACATTGAATGTATTCTGTATGAATTGTGTACGTTACAGTTGCAGTGTGGGTGAAATTGGTGGTGCCACATCTAGAGGTAGTGTGTACGTGAGCTGTTTGCCAAGTCACTTTTATTCCGAGGACAATTAATTGCAAATAATAACTATGATTAGTGGTAAAAATAATTATTTCTGGTAATTATGATGAAAGAAAAACATTGAAATACTGATCATTCATTTATTTTCTCTTTCAATTGATTGCTTGGTGCGTAGCGACATCTGGCAACAGCCTATGTGTACGTATGTGCGTTAGTGTCTTGCGGGAGTACTACGTGGAGGTTGTCACACGCACATATTTTACGTGAATTATATTCACTTTCATGATTGATATAATGTTTTTGTTGGCATATGAGAAAAAAATACAATATATCACCATTTACAAATAAATCTAATGAAAAAAGTCATGAAATTTTACTTGATTCAAATCATATACAAATATTTAATTGCTATTATAAAGTCTTGTCGAGCTGAAACTCTTCAGACAGTTTTTTGAGCGTTAAGGGGACCTAATCACCATAAGAAAAAGTTTATTAATTAATATACAGATTTGAAATTTCTGTGGTAAAAGTAACTGTTTAAAAGGAGAACTCTTTATTTGTATTACTCTTTCAATTTTTCTTCCATCACCATCCTCCCAAATATCACCAAAAAAGGATACTTTCCAAATGCTTCTTCTCATATACAATTTTTGAGCATGGGATTTATTTCATCATATTCAGTATTTTGTTGTTTACAAAGATACGAAACTATTTTTCTTAATTTGTTTTAGAAAAATTGTTAAAACATTTTTTCAACTTTAAAAAGTGGCCTAGAAAAGAGCAAAATATATCGAGATATTGTCAAATAAATGAAAAGCTATGATATTGCAATAAACTCCGAATGGTACAGCAAATTTTATGACGAATATTTCTCATGTTTTGCATTGCTGAAAAAGTCCAGCTATTCAATTCAAATATTTGGTTAAGGTTTTTTTTAATCTTTTTGATTATAAACAACATTATATTACATAGAATCAATTTTTTCGTCAACAGTTACAACTTTTGGATATGTGTTATTTTCATCCAACTTGATTTTAAGCAACTGCAATTATATCTTACATACATATATTGTCATCACTCAATGATATCTTTCTTTAAATTCCTAATTTAACGAAAATGACCTGCTTGGACAATATTTCCGTGGATGAATGTTCCGATGTTGAATTTTTCAAGCACGAATTTTCCGCTCACGAATTTTCAGTGGAGGAATTTTCTGTGGACGAATGTTCCGTGGACGAATCTTCTGTGAAAGAGTTTTTTCTGTAACCCTATTTCTCAATAGAAGAGAACGTGTTTGGTTTTTTGAAGATATTTTTGTTAATAAAGCTACGGTTCTCAAACTTAGTACCCTAATATAAAATGGAATTCTTTATCGTTTCGGTTCATTTTTTTTCGATTAGACCCAACGAAAACGAGTTATTCGAATTTCGAATCCTCTCCAAAAAGGGCTAAGGCTCCTACAATTTTGAAGCTACGGCATTGGGTATTTCTGCATTTGATTCTCCACCAAATTTCCCAGACCTGGCAATCCTTCTTTTTTGATTTTGGGATTGGTTTTCGAAATATTGAATATTTTCGTGAAAAAAAAATCGAAATTTAATATTCCGAAAAATAATTAAAAAAAAAAAAAATTGACAGCTCTAAAGATTTTCCTGGAGAATTGAATGCAATAAACTACAATGCCGTAGCTTCAAAATTGTAAGAGAATAAGGCTTTTGAAAACCAATGTTTGTCGGTTTTGAGAAGTGCCAGAAAAACGCATTCAAAGTTGCAGTGTACCTAGCTTCACTCTGACACCCAACATCTTCCCCTTATGAGATATGAAGTGTCGCTAATTTTGATTGTAGCCAATAGCTTTTGTGTGAGCTCTCAGTAGCAAGAACTATACCAGATATGGCGAGATAATTAATTACTACGAATTATTAGTGGCTGATAGGGAGTGTGTAAAGCATCTAGCGCTACACCAATTCTTGCCTCGCCCCCTTCCCTTTCTCTCACCCCCAGTGGGTTATAGTGACTCTAGAGCTATGATATTTCATTCAAACATCTGTAAGGGTACTAGGTCTAATGAGTTTGTTTTCTAAACATTTGTACTCATCGCAGTCACCATCTATATATGGGTAAGTCTTTTTACTGACCTGATTTTTAACAGCGTACTGTCTATACCATGTACAACTAAATGATACAATAGATAATAGAAATCAAATTCCACATAAACCTTGCCGTTAATAATTTTGTGCAATTTAATACAAAACCTAATTAGTTTATCCCATTTTTATCAATCGGGAATGCAATTTTCTTCATCAAGTATGGAAATATTTCGAAAACTCGATAAAGTGAAGAGCTTCTCTTTTCTTTTCTGGAAGTCATTGCTATGCATGAAAAAACTAAGTTGCCAAATGTTTCTAACTTCGAGTCTTATTGACTGAAAAGTTACAAATATTTTACTTATTCAAAATTAATTTCAAACGAATTCGGAAGTGGAGGAATACGTAAATATTTTTTTTTGTGTTATCTTATTTTATAAAAGTTAGTTCTTCTTTTATTATAGGTATCAGCAAAAGAATTACGTGATATAAATGTTTATTTTGAATTTAAAACTTTATACAAGATCAAAAACATGCATCTCTTTTGTAATAATATGTAAATTTTTTCTCCGTTCATTCTTTCAGATCCCGAGTGGGTTATTATTTCCAGGTGTCACCAGAGTCTCCACACTTTCCTACCCTAAGTATGCTTATTAATTTACTGCAAGGAATACTGAGAAGATAAAGAAGCTTGTATAGTGGATTAGAGTTATTCAGTTTTTTTTAGCAAATGCGTGAGGAGTTTAGACAATATACTTATAACTAATAATCCTTTCTTGAATATTTGAGTATTATTTGCTTACATGATTTACCCATAGGAAATTAAAAGAATTTTTTTTAATTTATTGCATAAGATTTTTCTACAGCATACAGTAAATCAGTTTATTACTTTCTTTTTATATACTTAGATTGAACTTACCAATTGTATTAGGGATTAGATTATTCTAAATAAAGATAAGAAATAACAATTCAAATAACATAGTTACAAACAATTGAGAAGCATGAGAGTCAACACTCTCTGATTGCCAAGAATATAATCGTGGTGTTAAGGGTCCTCAACAGGATATTGGCGAGTGAAATCAATCTACATTCAGAATTCGACAACTGAGTAAATATTTGAATGGAGAGACCCCGAACTAACGCAGTTATTGCGCAGCTATGAAATCTTTATATATTTTCCTCAATATATACGTCTATATAGTAACTCAAGATATATTGGAACACTTTGAAGATATTTTGTTGAGCTTTATCAATGGTTATTAACAATCATTCAATTTATATTCAGATCAATTATTTATCTTTGAATGAGTGAAAACATTTTTCTTGTTACTTTCGTTAGAAAATTCTGACTACCAATTTAATATAACACATAACACACTAGTCGAATTACATATTTGCAGGTATTATTTAGTTTAGATACTTCTATCCTAATTATGTATATGTATTATAGAGCGACATGCTGGCAGGTATTTAAAAAATTATTACTGATTATCATGAAGTTCTGAGTATCAAATATTATATTTTTCACATCGCCATTTTTGCACACGTTGATTGTTGCTGAGAAATGATATAATGATAACATTTAACATATCGCATGCGGGCAAATGCCCTCTGATTGTACGGCTGATCTATGGAACAAACTAAATACATATTGTGAGACCTAATGAATTGAATTGAAGGTTTGTACAATAAGTTAATTTGACAGCATGGTCATGCTACTGTTATATCATCTGGAAAACAGACTATATGTAAGAAATCCTAGGAACATGAGTTGCTTTTGTTCTAACCATTTCGTGTTTTCACCACTGTTTGTAGATTGAGGTTTGACGTGATGGTGAATCGATCAACCGAAAATTAGCACCGCTTCTTAATTACTCTGGTCTTATTTATAAGATACAAGGGATTAAATTGTCTGTATGCTCATATTTTATCTAATAGGAATCAATGCCAATTGGTTGATGTCTGTTTTTAAAGCTGCATAAATGTAGATTAAGGAGTCAGGGTAGTGTATTTCATTCTGTATAGAGTTCATCAAGTATATTTCAAATTGTATGCTTCTGAGGTTATGATGTTAACTCGCTGAGACCACATGTTTTAAAGTTAAGTTATTCTCACGCATTGTTATTTTTTTCTATTGTTTAATGCATACATTTGTTTTCGCTCGTAGCTTTTTTAGACTCTTAATATACAATTGGTTAGGTGAAGCCATCATTTATTTAATGACTAATTTCACTTGTACATACTCTGAGTTAAAAATCTGAACGATCAGGTACGGTAAAGATGCACTTTAGTGTCTCTAATTATCTTTCATCGCATTGATGGTAGTATTATATGTACACTTATTCTAAGTGTATCACACTGGAATACAGGTACAAATGAGTGCATCGCACTGACACTGAAACACTTTCAAGCTCTTGATATAAATTAGTAAGTGAAAATAATGATAGATGCCCTGAAGTGACTCGCAATAGATTAAGGGGTAAACGGTAAATACTTAGAAAAGTTTTTTTTGAGTAAAAAGCGAAATTTAAGTTTGTGTTATAATTAGATTGTTACACTCAGAGATGAATTGGATAATTTAGATATATTATTGACTAGTTATAAGATACTAATTAGTAAGACTGATCAACTTCAATTATAAAAATCATCAAAATAGATTTATTAAAAAAATTGAGAAGTTTCTTGCACAAATGTAAAAAAAACCTGCAAGGCAATTTGCACATAATTCCCAATTACCATCTGAAGGAGAAAATGAATCTATTTTATATTCTACCAAGCATGTTTTACAAATTGGAAGCTTAGCTGTTATCCAAAGTATTATCAGGTGGAGTGACACGAAATTGGGATTTCGTGGATATGTTGGCAGTCTGTTGACGTGTGTCATGAATGACTTGGAACGAATACGAAAATAGATATTAACATGTACAGTATTATATAACTAAATTGATTAGGTAAGCTATTATGGATGTTATTTGTTAATTATACTGTATTTGAAGAGACTTATAGCTAAATAAATCCATTACTGCTGCAGTAAGTACAGTAGAAACAAAGATATTATACATCAAGATACACTTTTCTCGACCGTTTCTGTTTTAAAAAGCGCTACCTGGATTAGAAAGTGGGAACTAAAGCAACAATAACATTCGCTGTTGGTCATCTTTTTGTTTCTATTTTATCTAGCTGTATCTATTCTACCGATGTAAAGCTTAATTTTCCATTAAAGTAATCTTCATTAAAGAATGAAATCAAAGTTAAAACATTATTAAACAATCAAATGTTCTTATTTCTCTAGTTCCCGCTTTCAAATCCAGATGGCACTTTTAAAAAAAGAAACTGTCGAGAGTATTGTATCTTGTTGTAGTATAATATCTCTGGTAGAAAGTAGACATAATACATGGTATAATAATTGATTTATGTCTGTAATCTTTTGATTATTCTTTTCATCAATATTAATTCATACAGTTTGAGAAATTTTTCCGGTAAGTAGTGTCAATTAGTAAAAGTTTCACAAAAATCTGTTCAGTAAGCAGTGCCAATTCCCAATATTTCCTTCAGCAGTATCTCACTAAGTATCGCTGTTAGTTTACCGACATGGAGTAGGTTGTTTTACTTCCCAATAATTGATACGAAGGCCATCAGAGTACTTTTTGTTTGGAAATGTTTCCTTATATTGTTATATTTCAATCCTTATTAAGACACTGATATATGTGAGAAAAAATAACTATTATTTTCTAGGAATTGTTTTTTCATGTGTCAGATATATCTGCATTCATAATATTTATTTCATATTTCCATGAACAGTCAAAGAAAAATGCATTCGAAATTATTTTGTCAGTTTACAAATTTCATATTTGCAAATATAAGATTTTGAAAAAAAATGATTATAAATATTTTTCAAATTGTTTAGACACACGATAACAATTTTTTAAGATATGAAAATATTTGGAAACTAAAAAAAGTGTAATTTGAAAAAACAAATTATTTTGCGGATACACTTTTTTTTGATAGTACAAATGAAGAAAGATATATCGTTACCTATTTAAGATATTGTGCTTAAGATGTTTATCAATTTTATGTAACTACACTTATTTAACTAAATATTTTTGAATGCAAAAATATCACTTTATATTATTTAATATATTTCATTTTTGAAATATTTTTTAAAATTCAATTTAGAAAATTATTTCATTTTTGAATTCACTTTTAAATTTTTCATATAATTTTTGTTCCGATTTTTGTTTCATTCAACGTTTACACTCCATGATGCTACGAGTGTTCCGCTTGTGCAAGTGATGAGTTGCGAGTGAGAGTAAAAAATATTGCGAGTGGGAATTGTGAGTGGGATTTTCTTTTTTGCCTTCGATTACGTAATTCCCGAACTGTTAAAAATACGTATATAGGGGGGCGTGCCGCCCCCCGAACCCCCCTGCCATGTCATTAAACAATCATGAAGTGTGCAGTACAACAAACTAGCGGATACAGTGAACTGCATTAACGGATTCATGTCATGTCCCAAAGTTCTATAAGATTTATGTATCTTGAAGTGTGCATTTTAATATTATACCATGAGAATAGTATTAGAGTATGCTAACCACACTCAAATAATATAAATGTGACCCACAGGTGGTGACCACGTACGATTCACATTAACTAGTCTAAAATATCAATTTTAGAAATTCCCACTCGCATTTCAAAATACTCACTCATAATATCTCTTTTTGACTGTCACTCGCACTTTTATACTCGCACTCGCAGTTCTACACTCGCACTCGCAGTTTTACACTCGCACTCGCATTTTTTGACTCAATACTCGCTACTTGCAGATCGGTGCACCTCTGATGCTACAGTTATCTTTACAATATGACTTTCACATTGTACATCAAAGTTGTGAAAGGTTAAATGTGCACGAATATTCTTTTATATATTTTAAGATTCATAACAGTTCTAAGAAACTATAAACGCTGCATCAATTTTTCAGACCTCTTAGTTAATGTACAGCTCTCATAGCTATTAAATTTACTTATTTTTTTGTATTCGATAGAACTACAAAATCTATCGTTAGTTTTCGAATAATATAAAACAATTATTTTGATAATTTGACACTTGATAGCATTATTGACATAAATTGAACGAAAAAAATAGTACAATGTTAATGAAAGTTCAAAATTTTTCTCTCAAGATTTAAGTCTTAGCATCTTCCTTTAGCTTCGAAATCTTGTTCGTACAGTTAAGTGCCTTTACTCTCGATGTTATATTGATAAGACAGTTGTCGAGAAGAAGGCAGCTATCAAAACATTTACTTTTCTCCTTTCTGAACTTCCTTGCCAAAATGTGATTAAGTCCTTTGTACTTGGATAAGATTGTAGCATTACTATTGTAGCAATATATTTGAAATAGCAAACAAAAGATAATTTGTTCACAATAAAGAGTATTTCCTCACTCAAGATTCTGCATTCACAACAAGATTTCATTAAAGAGGAGTTCTACTTACTGTAGTAATACAAACCGAAACATTAAATTTGCAATAAATATTTTATAAATAACCCTGCAATCACTCAACTGAAGAAAGGATACATTCGGTATCTATCGGAACTTAAACTTGAAAAATAATAATTGTTGATACTACGACAACTGAAACGAATAAGGTGAATGATTTATCAAATATTTTGAGAACTTTAGTTATAACGGGTAAAGATGTGTCTACTTAGTCCCTTTCCTCACTAAAGTTAGATATATCTTCACCCTATTTGTCATCTAATCACAGCGCAGTGATAAGGTTTCAGAACATTACAAATTTACGAGTTCGTGTCACTACAGTTCAAATTAGATAGTCTCTGTTTTCGAATACTAATATATGTGTAAGCCCCCTGTTAGGTCATTAAACAACCGTGAAGAGTACAGTGCTACAAACTAGCGCATCAAACATTTCTCTGAGTGTATGGGGGTTGAAAACGCGCAGCGTATTCTCGATATTGTGCAAATCGGCAAATGGCTCGGGAACTGTGCACCACCAAGTAATTAGCTTCACTAATTAGTAGTTGTTTTATGTGTATTTTAGGTGAGGTAATTAATTAACTTTGATAAAGTCCCATCTGAACAAACAGCTTTCTACTTTCATCTATAAAAGACTCGACTAAATTGAAATTTGAAACTTATTTTCACCAATGCTTGTGATGGAGAATTAATAACTATATGTGCAACTGTATGTGCTACTGTATATTTTACTGCATGTGCTATATTGTATGTGATAAATAGGTTGGCTAGATAAATTAAATTACCCGGCAAGACTACAAAAACATATTTTGATAGAATAAATCTTTGATATGCTGCAATTATACTATAACTTAATGAATAATAATAAAGCCTTCATCTTCTAAACCATATTATAGTGCAATTCATCTTACTCATAGGCACTGATGTAGAAATATGCTAATAGGTTCAACAAGGTCAAATTGAAAACGAAATATAAACATTTAAGTTTTAAATTTTTTATTTAGAAGTACAATAATTTGAATCCTCGTCACTGTGTGTTACGACTATAGGTTGCGAATACTTGAAATAAGATATTCGTATATTAATATATATATAATAGAAATTCATAGTATCGTTTATATACATTATCAATAGCATCACCTACTGTTTTTTCCTTTTGTGATGAGATAGCGACAGCTTCGATATTCTTTTCATGTCTGGCATCCCTATAAGCATATGAAAAAGTAAGAGCTAATAACATTGCAAATACATATTTAAAAAGCATTTAACATTTTCAAATACTTACTTTGACCTAGCATAATTGTTCCTGAATCATTCAAAGGAATTGAAGAGGATTCCGATGGTTGATGACGTTGATCTACTCCATCTATTCTCCATAAAGATCTGAAAGTAGATTCAGAAAATATAGAAAACCATAATAATAAAGAAATGAAGAGAATTATTAACTGAGAATTGTTTCATATAGGTAAATTATTTATATAAAATGTTAAACTATTTATAAATCTTCAGATGTAGTATAAATTTAGCTCTAATAATGAACAATAAATATTGTTCATTAGACACTCTTAATTTAGACTTTAATTGAATACCAATAAAGTATAATATATCAAAAGGCTCACCTCTGGTTGGAGTTCTCACTGCCAAATCCCTGGACGGTGTTCTCCTTATTTGCTCCCCGGACGGAGTTCTCCCGGTCATAGAAAACTAGGGTCAAATAGGTAAATTGCGGCACTTTGAATAGCTGCGGTCTCTAATCTCAGAAACATTAGTAACCATCATGGCTTCAAGGTACTCGTGAAATAAATAGAACCTATCATAAATTGATTTGTTGAACAATTCAATATATAGCTAAACTAATTTCAAATGGATTTGGAGACTTTCTTAATAGGGCCGCAATTAGAAATTAAAGAACCGAATTTACCTATGTAACCCTACCTATAGGTACACTAACTAGTTTTGAAATATATGAATTATAAGAATACTTAACTTGAGATACTAGGATAAGTTCCGAATTATCGGACGGTTCCACATTTTCAGTCGCCAAAGAAAAACTATATAAAATAATTAATCAACTTTTATTTCAATTAGCTATTAGGTAGCTATATACTATATTTCATACGTGACCGAAAATGTGAAAACACCTGATAATTTGGAACTTACCCTATCTAAGGACAGCGCAATAACTGCCTAGCCTATGTAGAAGGTATTGAGTATTGACACTGAAAAAAAAAACAGCTAGGTAGGTATGATGCTTAAATAAGTTAACATATAATAATCTAGGGAAATTAGTTTGGATATTAGTTTACAAACTGGAAGGCAGTAATCAAAATTTATTATTATGAAAAATTATATACTGATAATCAGCTCTTCAAATAACTACCTAGCCACCAGTCTATCAATCCCAAAATTTTTAGAATATTAAGGCAGGCATTTATCTATGTAGTATTAATGGAATTAATTAATAATTAATACTCGATCGGCAGCGATAATACTATTTAGTGCATATAACGCTATTGTTTGCACTTGAACTAAAATGGTATTGAGGAGCGTTCACATTCAACACGTAACACACTTGAAACAAGATTTGAACTGTAAAGTGTCAACCAATTAATTGGCTTTGAGGAGAGCATAAGCTGCCACATACTCATTTAATTTAACTCACACCGAAACTTAAAAAAGTAGCGCCAACTCTCATAGTAAGTTAATTTATACACCAGATACATAGGATTAACAGTCTTTGTGGGTTACTTTATAACACTATGTCATAGTTGTTTCAACTCACACCTAAACTTACAAAAAATTACTGCCAACTCTCACAGTAAGTTAATTCATACACTGCAGAATACATTGGATTAACAGTCTTTGTGGGTTACTATAACACACTATGTCATAGTTGATTTAACTCGCACCTAAACTTCAATAAAAGTAGCGCCAACTCTCATAGTAAGTTAATTCATACACCAGATACATTGGATTAACAATCTTTGTGAGTTACTTCAACACACTATGTCCTAGTTGTTTTAACATATGTTCAAAGTCCCAAAATGTAACTCTAACTCTCCTAGAAAGTTGATTCAATCCATAAAATGATTTGAAATAACTATGTTTGGTGACACACCACGTCATAGTTGTTTTGACACACGTGAAAACATGAATATAGTCCAACTAACTCACGCAATAAATTGATTCGAAGCATAAATTGTTAACCCATTAAATATGAGTAAACTTTTTTCTCTGTGTAATCTTGTTATTCGCATAACTCAATAAGTATACAACCAAATGACCTGAAATTTGGTGAGACCATTGGTTATTATCCTGGAACCAGTTGATTGGATTTTATGAACGATCGGGTAGAAGATGGGGCAAGGTCATAAAATGGTCAAACTAGATTGAAATGGCCTTTTCTATTTATTTATTTAAAATGATGGTCAGAATATATTGTAATTCCGTTAGTTGTCCGAATGCCTACGGACAAAATGCCTACGGAATTAATTCTAGCTATCTTTAACTATCTCTATATTGACTTTCTCTAGCTACAGAATTGACTATCTCTAGATACAGTAATGACTATCTCTAGCTACAATATTGACTATCTCTAGTTACAGTATTGACTCTCTCTAGCTACAATATTGACTATCTCTAGCTACAATATTGACTATCCCTAGCTACATTATTGACTATCTCTAGTTACAGTATTGACCAGCTCTAGCTACAGTATTGACTATTTCTAGCTACAGTATTGACCATCTCTAGCTACAATATTGACTATCTCTAGCTACAGTATTGACTATCTCTAGCTACAGTATTGACTATCTCTAGCTACAATATTGACTATCTTCAGCTACAATATTTACTAGTAACAAGGTATTTTTTATTCTAAATTTCATGAAACTAAAAACAGATAATGTTTACCTTCCTCCAATTCTCACAAACCTATAATTATTTTTACATTTTTTGATTATACAAATTATTATTGTATTAGAAACTCCTCACATCTAAACAGAAGCCATGCCTGATTTTCCTTTTAAAGCATATCGTTTTACTAATATAGTTTAGTTTATAATTTAATTAAGTTAACCAAGTTTATATTTTAAGAAAGGTTTGACTAGGTTTAACTTTTCAAAGAAACTAACCTAAAGTAGCACATGCAGTAGATCACTACGTAAAGTTATTTACGTCATCTAACTACTTATTTAAAAACTGACCTGATGAAGTTATTTATTCAATCTAATCTATTAATTTACAACTTATAACCATATATCAATTCATCGGATCGAAAACATTTCAAAAAGCAAATATTAGTCTAGGACCTAGGTGATCAATTATTTTTTAAATCATAATAGTATGCATATCACAGAAGCAAAAGTAGAAAATAAATGAACATGTTAGATTTGGTTGCAGAGAATAAATAGTATAATCTAATTGATATCGGAACCTAACTCGAGATTATGATTTAATAGAGTAAATATAATGACTATAACAGTCATGTAAAAAGTGGGGTACGGTCAAAAGCCCCTCCGGTCAAGAGCCCCCCCGGTCAAGAGCCCCCCCGGTCAAGAGCCCCCCCCCTCCCGTCATGAGGCCCCCCCGGTCACTAGCCCCTCCGGTCATGAGCCCCCCTAGGTCATAAGCCCCCCCCCCCAGTCACGAGCCCCCCTCCCTGTTTTTTTAATCATTATTTACCTAGTACTACTTAGATAGAAATAACTGAGAGTTGCTAATGTAGTTTGTTGTATCCGCTAGTTTGTTGTACTGCACACTTCATGATTGTCTAATGACCTGGCAGGGGGGTTGGGGGAAGGGGGGCGGCACGCCCCCCGATATACATATATTTTATGTCTAATCAGTAATAAACTACAAAAGTGTCAATAAGGATTAAATAATATAGGTAAGTAAGGATTTAAAAACAGGGGGGCTCGTGACCGGGGGGGCTCATGACCGGAGGGGGTTCTTGACTAGGGGGAGGGTGGCTCATGACGGGGGGGGGGGTGCTCTTGACCGGGGAGGCTTATGACCTACACCCGTAAAAAGTTTGGCTACTGCTAACCAGGCCGAGATTTCAAAATACACTAATAGTTGATATGCATACAATTAGTTTACTAGTAGTTGATATAACTAACACGAGATGTTGATATAACCTACACGAGTAGTTGGTATAACCTACACGAGTAGTTGGTATAACCTACACGAGTAGTTGGTATAACCTGAACGAGTAGTTGCTATAACCTACACGAGTAGTTGGTATAACTTACACAAGTAGTTGGTATAACTTACATGAGTAGTTGGTATAACCTACGCGAGTAGTTGGTATAACCTGCACGAGTAGTTGCTATAACCTACATGAGTAGTTGGTATAACCTACACGAGTAGTTGGTATAACCTACACGAGTAGTTGGTATAACCTGCACAATTTGTTGCTATAACCTACACGAGTAGTTGGTATAACATGCACGAGTAGTTGCTATAATCTACACGAGTAGTTGATATAACCTACACGAGTAGTTGGTATAACACATTGGGGTGATTGGAGAAACATACACAAGTAGTTGATGCAACCTTCTTCTGTAGTTGTTTTAACCATTTCATGTAATTGGTTCAACCATCTCGAGTAGTTTTGACTATCACAGATAGTTGTTGTGACCTTCGGGAATTAAAAATAATCAACTCACATATGTGTTGTTTTAACCAACTTCAATTTAACTCATATTAAATAGTACCTGCAACTCACCACGTAGGTAGACGCATTACAAATAAATAAATGCCGATCAAAACATAGCCTACCAACATTTTGTGCAGGTAATAACTTTTGGTCTTACTATTCATGAAATATAAATTTAATTAATTAGTGTAAAATTTCTATCGGAGGGTGAAACCTTTAAGTTGTAGAGTAAGTTATGAATCATCGGTCAGTTCCACATTTTCGGTCATATAAGAAAGACACGCTATAATAGTAACTATTTTACTTTCATTTTAATTGGTATCCAGGATACCTGTAGGACTGTAGGTGTCATGGATATCAATAATTAAAATAGAAATGAAAAAAATACTTATCATACCGGTTTTTATTTCGGTCAATTTATGTGGTGTTGTTTAGTGTGTTAACTTGTTCACATACGGAAATTGGTGAAAAATAGTTGAGCTCAAATTACTCGGCACTAGGACTTTTCCCCGCCGGATCATTCCCCGCCGGACTATTCCCTTCCGGACTTTTCCCCGCACGCACTATTCCCCGCCCGACTTTTACCAGCCAGGACTATTCCCCGCCGGAATTTTCCCCGCCGAATAAAATAATAGTTTTTTAGGCTATTAAATTATAATTTCGATAAAATAAACCAGTTATCAATAGGAGACGCATTTTATTAAAAGACGTACACAATAATACACTTATTTTTAGCTTCGATTTCCGTATGTGTCGATATTGGTCGTTTATATTCTAAGACTGTTCCTTCGTAAATTCCCATATGATTAGGATATGCTACATAGTTCAAATATTATGGCAATTCTAATGAATCGCAAAATGTAGCAATTTAGTCTAAGAAGCTACGATTAATTTAGTTTATTTCTGCTCTAAAGTTATACATATCGAAAATTTATTATTTTCTTTGCCAGTTATTATTAAAAATGTTCTAGTTCAAATATACACTTTTCCAGAAGTATATATTTAATTGTAGTTCATTAAGTTGACAATTAATATAATAGACTACAGAATTAATAATCCTACTATATATTTCTTTATTACACTTAATATTGGCTTAACATATCAAACATTCTAGTTCTACCAAACATTTGGAATTAATCTCCTTTGTTTTCATTTTCTTTTTAATGTGAAAATATTGTCTTTTAAATTAAGAAGAGTTTCCCATAAAATTACATGATATTACATGCGAGAATGCGCTGCGCGTATCCACATTTTCAATTCTAAATAAAAGATTGTGCAAAATCGACAAATTGCACGGAACATATACATATCAGCAAATTGGCTTAAATTGGAAGTTGAAATTATAAATTCTCATTTCATTCAAGATAGCGGCTTTCAGCGAGTGAAAAACGAGTCAAAACTGTGGAATCTTCCTTCAAACACAATAATTCGTGTATTTTCGTACAGAGTGAGTTTATGCGGTTATTCTATTAGTAAAAAACCGTCCAGACAGTCCATTATTGGATTGGTTACAAAACTTTAAAGAAACAGGAGTGATATCAGACAGAAACTGCGTCAGAAGGCCAAGATTGATGAAAACATAATCGCAATTCTGCGTATTGCTACAAGTGTTGAAGTAGATACCAATTCATCAATTGGAAAAATTGCAACACAATTGGAGATCTAGAGAATCTCTCTGCAACGAGTCTCTACCAATTTAAATTCTTAAAATCGTTACCTTATAAAGTTCAAGTGGCACTATATAGGTTATAGTTGGAAGAGGACAAAAAAAGATTGTAATTTGCATCTGAATATATAAAACTAAAAAACGATGATACTTTTCTCTCACCTCGAATCATGTAAAATAAGGCACATTTTCATATATGGTGGACATGCCAATAAACAAAATAACCTAATTTTTTTAAAAAACACGTTGATTATTCATGAGCTACCAAGCCATACACACAGAGAAATCGAAGCATATTTTAAAGAAAAACTCTCTTCTTTAATTTATTTTCTTTGTTTGAAAGTGTTACTAGAGCTTTAGATTAAAGAAAGTAGCTTTCTTTGGATGCATTTTGATGCATATTTCTTTCCTATTAACCTTTTATTTATTTCTCTTAAAGCTTTTTCACTGATGAGTCGAATATTTCTTTGTTACAAATCTGTTCTGTTATTGTCTCAAATCGAAATATTGCTTTGAAATTTTCGCGGGCTTTTCTGAAGTGAGCGTCATATCATTAAGTTCTTTGAAGTGATCAAGGTAGGTTCTCAGTTAGTTGCTCAGTTATGAATCCTTTCGTATATAAATTAGATATTTTCATTTATTTATATAATTATACTGAATTATTAGTTGGCAAAGCATAGTTTTTAGAACTTGGTCAGCATTTTTCCTTTAATTATAAATGTTAATACTGGTAACTAGGTATTCATAGATTCACAGTGTCCTGCTACCTATTTACTTGAGAAATTTAAAACTATTTCATAGGTGACTTCTTCCTTTCATTACCCTTTAGTAATGAACTAGGCTAACGTAAGTTACAACTTAACTGAAAATCTATCTCACTGCGCCTGAAATAAGTTAGGTAGGTAGTTTTATATCCGAGCCCTACCTACTCTTATTGTTTATTTACCTAACCTAAGCTACCTATACCTAATCACTATTTGTTCTTATTGTAATGTTTACCTTAACTAGTAGTACTATCAATTATTCAATATATTGTATGTAATGACTTAGTTTGTTAACTACCTAACTTAGGCTTACTAGAGTTCAGTTAAGATGGTGGCTCCAGTGTTTCAAAGTGCCAGTCTGCAAAATATGGAACATTTTTCAAAGAGTTTCTGAGGTGAACCTAAACAATATCTTAGGGATATTTTAGAACCATTGAAGAATATCTTTAATTGAATCCTATGTTACCATTAATTTAGCTGAAGGAATTTTTATATACTCAAAATTTCAGAGAGATAATCAGTGATAATTTTTGAATTTTCATGAGAGTAACTATCACAAATTTAAATCACCAAAAGTCATATGGTCACATTATTCAGAGCAGGGTAATATATTTCTAAACTTAGTGATAATTTAAAAAATCTGAAATTTCATTATTTTAGCTCCCAAGTTACCTATAAAAAATAAAATTTTGAATTAAAAATGGGTGGATATGTGTAGAAAGGAAAAAAAACTATTTACTATTGAATCAATATAAATTAAATTACCTATTGCTCCTAAACTTCTACCTAATAGCTACTTATAAGGCTATTAATGATTTGATAAGATCTAATTTATATTTGAAAATTTAAAGATACCTAATTCTTAGGAATTCCTTAGCCAATCTGTTGAAACTGGTAAAGAGTTCACAATCGCAGAGATTACTTTTTTTGTGTTTATATAATTAATATTGGAATCATCAGCTCCCAAAATCAAAAATCAATGATAATAGTTAAATATCACACTGATGCTGATGCAGAGTAGCTCTCCAGATTTATTTATCCTAACCAAATTATTGGTAATTACTTGGCTAGGATTCTCATACTCTATTAGTTGGGGAAATTGTCACAATTCAGATAGTTATAAAACTTATATTTCCTCTTAGTCCTCTGCAGAATATGAGATATTTTAAAAACCTCTTTAACAAATAGTGAAATAATTCATTTGTTTTCAATTTCTTTTAAATTAATTAAGTTGCCTGAGTCCTGAAATTTAATGTTTGATGCAGTAAATGTCTTTAAATTATATGAAATGAAGTTAACATTGTTTAAACCTTTAATTTTTAATTTCAGGTGGAACTTCACTGCATTATATCTACAGAAAAAGACTGACCATATTCACACAAGTGTGAAAAAGTGCACTGAGCTTTATTCTAAAGTCTTGAAGAAGATAAAAGTTTCTAAGAGGACACAAAAATTGATGATCAACTGTTCAGGTGTGTTATAGCTACCTATACCTAAGCCAACTTATTCAATACATTAGGATCTATTATTGTATATGATATATGAAACAGTTAATTTAAAGTGATTTTTTTTCTACAGATGATGAATATCAAGTTCATATATTCTGGAGGTATGCTTCACCTATACCTGTAGGAGATCAAGAATAGGGTGAATGTGTGGAGACATACATCTTCTGGATGGGAAGAAGATCTTATGCTTTATGCTGAGTGTAATTTCATTGCTATATTATTTCAATATATTGCATATAAAACTTCATTTATGTTATTTCTTCCCCAATCTATCTACAAAACTATCTTTAAAGAAAGAAATATTTATTGTAAAGCATGCAAGTCTTTAGAAAGAAGAACCAGTTTGTTAGTATAAAAGAAATTATTACTTTTTAATAAATATACATTATATTAGAGTGAAAGAAAGCTCTATTATATGTAAAGAATAATTATATTATAAATAAAGATACTAATTCATTGGTTTAAATAAATATTACTTTATATTAAATCTTTGATGCATTTATAATAAAGAAAGATACATTTATTGCAAAGAAAACATTTATTCTATTCAATGAAAATTTTCTTTATGGAGAAGAAATAATATATTTCTCCTAAACCACTCCTAGATTTGAAATAAATAACTAATTTTATTTGTTACAAAGAAAATTCTAAAATTTAAATCGTATTTTTTATTAGACTCAAAGAAAAGAAATCTTATATGTGAATAAAAATTTTATTTGTCCCAAAACTAGAACATTTCTTTACCAGAAAGAAAATAATTAATTAATGCATATATAAAGTGACTTTTTTCTTTGGGAGAAAGAAAAATTTTTCTGTGTGTACACAAAGGGTTATGGTTTGGTGCGTCCTAAAAAATGCAAGAGATATTGGCCCATAATTTTTTGAAAATGTTAATTGGTTGGCCGTTACATGGTGATGGACATTCTCGCGATGTCCTACTGAGAATCTCTTCACAATGTATTTCCCTTCCAAAGCATCAAAAGAACAGGTAGCTATTGCATAAAATTTCGCCCACAGAGCCTGACAAATCCTTTTAATTTGCATCAAGAATCATAGAGTCAGAGTTGTGATGCATAAATGTATAACCCCAGAAGCGCCAAACTTGCAATGTTCATCTTATATCTCAAATTTAGTTCAAAAATTTCTATAAACAGAAGAGGGGTACAGTAAATTTATACATTGATTGTTCTAAGTGCTAAGCAGTCTTCGTAGTTTATATTTTCAGAAATTATGTTTAGGATACAATAGGGTGGGGTATTTTTTGATAGGTTGATATATTTGAATATTTTGATGGTTAACACTAATCAGACTGACAAAATTTATGTCTCTAAAGACTGAGTGCGTATTTAGGAAACCAGTTTCTTAAATTGTATGATTTTTGTCAGTTCGTAGCTTTTATCATATAAATGTACTGTGCAAAATGTTATATACCCACAATTGATAGGAACAAAGTTATTACATTGAATGTATTCTGTATGAATTGTGTACGTTACAGTTGCAGTGTGGGTGAAATTGGTGGTGCCACATCTAGAGGCAGTGTGTACGTGAGCTGTTTGCCAAGTCACTTTTATTCCGAGGACAATTAATTGCAAATAATAACTATATTAGTGGTAAAAATAATTACTTCTGGTAATTATGATGAAAGAAAAACATTGAAATACTGATCATTCATTTATTTTCTCTTTCAATTGATTGCTTGGTGCGTAGCGACATCTGGCAACAGCCTATGTGTACGTATGTGCGTTAGTGTCTTGCGGGAGTACTACGTGGAGGTTGTCACACGCACATATTCTACGTGAATTATATTCACTTTCATGATTGATATAATGTTTTTGTTGGCATATGAGAAAAAATTACAGTATATCACCATTTACAAATAAATCTAATGAAAAAAGTCATGAAATTTTACTTGATTCAAATCATATACAAATATTTAATTGCTATTATAAAGTCTTGTCGAGCTGAAACTCTTCAGACAGTTTTCTAAGGGTTAAGGGGACCTAATCACCATAAGAAAAAGTTTATTAATTAATATACAGATTTGAAATTTCTGGGGTAAAAGTAACTGTTTAAAAGGAGAATTTTTTATTTGTATTACTCTTTCAATTTTTCTTCCATCACCATCCTCCCAAATATCACCAAAAAAGGATACTTTCCAAATGCTTCTTCTCATATACAATTTTTGAGCTGGAGGTTTATTTCATCATATTCAGTATTTTGTTGTTTACAAAGATACGAAACTATTTTTCTTAATTTGTTTTAGAAAAATTGTTAAAACGTTTTTTCAACTTTAAAAAGTGGCCTAGAAAAGAGCAAAATATATCGAGATATTGTCAAATAAATGAAAAGCTATGTATAATATTGCAATACACTCCGAATGGTACAGCAAATTTTAAGACGAATATTTCTCATGTTTTGCATTGCTGAAAAAGTCCAGCTGTTCAATTCAAATATCTGGTTAACTTTTTTTTTTAATCTTTTTGATTATAAACAACATTATATTACATAGAATCAATTTTTTCGTCAACAGTTACAACTTTTGGATATGTGTTATTTTCATCCAACTTTATTTTAAGCAACTGCAATTATATCTTATACACATATATTGTCATCACTCAATGATATCTTTCTTTAAATTCCTAATTTAACGAAAATTACCTGCTCGGACAAATTTTCCGAGGATGAATTTGCCGATGTTGAATTTTTCGAGAACGAATTTTCCGCTCACGAATTTTCAGTGGAGGAATTTTCTGTGGACGAATGCTCCGTGGACGAATCTTCTGTGAACGAATTTTTTCTGCACCCCTATTTCTCTATAAAAGAGAACTTATCTGTTTTTTTTTTTGAAAATATTTTTGTTAATGAAGCTACGGTTCTCAAACTTAGTACCCTAATATAAAATGGAATTCTCTATCGTTTTGGTTCATTTTTTTTCGATTAGACCCAACGAAAACGAGTTATTCGAATTTCGAATCCTCTCCAAAAAGGGCTAAGGCTCCTACAATTTTGAAGCTACGGCATTGGGGATTTCTGCATTTGATTCTCCACCAAATTTCCCAGACCTGACAATCCTTCTTTTTTTATTTTAGGATTGGTTTTCGAAATATTGAATATTTTCGTGAAAAAAAAAAAATCGAAATTTAATATTCCGAAAAATAATTAAAAAAAAAAAGAATTGACAGCTCTATAGATTTTCCTGGAGAATTGAATGCAATAAACTACAATGCCGTAGCTTCAAAATTGTAAAAGAATAAGGCTTTTGAAAACCAATGTTTGTCGGTTTTGAGAAGTGCCAGAAAAACGCATTCAAAGTTGCAGTGTACCTAGCTTCACTCTGACACCCAACATCTTCCCCTTATGAGATATGAAGTGTCGCTAATTTGATTGTAGCCGATAGCTTTTGTGTGAGCTCTCAGTAGCAAGAACTATACCAGATATGGCGAGATAATTAATTACTACGAATTATTAGTGGCTGATAGGGAGTGTGTAAAGCATCTAGCGCTACACCAATTCTTGCCTCGCCCCCCTCCCTTTCTCTCACCCCCAGTGGGTTATAGTGACTCTAGAGCTATGATATTTCACTCAAACATCTGTAAGGGTACTAGGTCTAATGAGTTTGTATTCTTAACATTTGTACTCATCGCAGTCACCATCTATATATGGGTAAGTCTTTTTACTGACCTGATTTTTAACAGCGTACTGTCTATACCATGTACAACTAAATGATACAATAGATAATAGAAATCAAATTCCACAAAAACCTTGCCGTTAATAATTTTGTGCAATTTAATACAAAACTTAATTAGTTTATCCCATTTTTATCAATCGAAAATGCAATTTTCTTCATCAAGTATGGGAATATTTCAAAAACTCGATAAAGTGGAGTGTTTCTCTTTTCTTTTATGGAAGAGATTGGTATGCATGAAAAAACTAAGTTGCCAAATGTTTCTAACTTCGAGTCTTATTGTCTGAGAAGTTACAAATATTCTACTTATTCAAAATTAATTTCAAACGAATTCGGAAGTGGAGGAATACGTAAATTTCTTTTTAATGTTATCTTATTTTATAAAAGTTAGTTCTTCTTCTATTATAGGTATCAGCAAAAGAATTACGTGATATAAATGTTTATTTTGAATTTAAAACTTTATACAAGATCAAAACATGCATCTGTTTTGCAATAATATGTAAATTTTTCCTCCGTTCATTCTTTCAGCTCCCGAATGGGTTATTATTGCCAGGTGTCACCAGAGTCTCCACACTTTCCTACCCTAAATATGCTAATTGATTTACTGCAAGGAATACTGAGAAGATAAAGAAGCTGGTATAGTGGATTAGAGTTATTCAGTTTTTTTTTGCAAATGCGTGAGGAGTTAAGACAATATAGTATAACTAATAATCATTTCTTGAATATTTAAGTATTATTTGCTTACATGATTTACCCATAGGAAATTAAAAGAAATGATTTATTTTAATATATTGTATTATATTTTTCTACAGAATACAGTAAATCAGTTTATTACTTTCTTTTTAAATACTTAGATTGAACTTAACAATTGTATTAAGGATTACATTATTCTAAATAAAGATAAGAAATAACAATTCAAATAACATCGTTACAAATCATTGAGAAGCATGAGAGATAATAGCAGATTCAGAGAGAAAATCGTAGTGTTAAGGGTCCTCAACAGGATATTGGCGAGTGTAATCAATCGTATACATTCAGAATTCGACAACTGAGTGAATATTTGAATGGAGAGACCCCGAACTAACGCAGTTATTGCGCAGCTATGAAATCTTCTTATATTTTCCTCAATATATACGTCTATATAGTAACTCAAGATATATTGGAACACTTTGAAGATATTTTGTTGAGCTTTATCAATGGTTACTAACAATCATTCAATTTATATTCAGATCAATTATTTCTCTTTGAATGAATGTAGGCCTTTTTCTTGTTACTTTTCGATAGAAAATTCTGACTACCCATTTAATATAACACATAACACAAAGGTCGAATTACATATCTGCTGTTATTATTTTTTTTAGATACTTTTATCCTAATTAAGTATTAAAGAGCGACATGCTGGCAGGTATTTAAAAAAATTATTACTGATTATCATGAAGTTCTTAGTATCAAATATTATATTTCTCACATCGCCATTTTTGCACTCGTTAATTTTTGCTGAGAATTGAAATAATGATAACATTTAACAAATTGCATTCGTCAAATGCTCTCTGATTGTACGGCTGATCTATGGAACAAACTAAATACATATTGTGAGACCTAATAAATTGAATTGAAGGTTCGTACAATAAGTTAATTTGACGGCATCACACTAATTGGTCATGCTACTGTTATATCATCTGGAAAACAGACTATATGTAAGAAATCCTAGGAACATGAGTTGCTTTTGTTCTACACATTTCGTGTTTTCACCACTGTTTGTAGATTGAGGTTTGACGTGATGGTGAATCGATCAACTGAAAATTAGCGCCGCTTCTTAATTACTCTGGTCTTATTTATAAGATACAATGGATTAAATTGTCTGTATGCTCACATTTTATTTAATAGGAATCATTGCAAATTGGTTGATGTGTGTTTTTAAAGCTGCGTAAATGTAGTTTAATGAGTCAGGGTAGTGTATTTCATTCTGTATAGTGTTCATCAAGTATATTTCAAATTGTATGTTTCTGAGTTTATGATGTTAACTCGCTGAGACCACATATTTTAAAGTTTAAGACATTCTCACGCATTGTTATTTTTTCCTATTGTTTAATTCATGCATTTGTTTTCGCTCGTAGCTTTTTTAGACTCTTAATATACAATTGGTGAGGTGAAACCATCATATATTTAGTGACTAATTTCACCTGTACTGAACGATCAGGTACGGTAAAGATGCACTTTAGTGCCTCTAATTATCTTTCATCGCATTGATGGTAGTATTATATGTACACTTATTCTAAGTGTATCACACTGGAATACAGGTACAAATGATTGCATCGCACTGACACCGAAACACTTACAAGCTCTTTAGTATGTATTAGTATGTGAAAATAATAATAGATGCCCTGAAGTGACTCGCAATAGATTAGGGTTAGAATTTTTTTTTTTGAGTAAAAAGCGAAATTTAAGTTTGTGTTATAATCAGAATGTTACACTCAGAGATGAATTGGATAATTTAGATATATTATTGACTACTTATAAGATACTAATTAGTAAGACTGATCAATTTTAATTACAAAAATCATCAAACTTGATTTATTAAAAAAAATCCAAATTGCTTTGAAAAGAAGTTTCTTGCACAAATGTAAAAAAAAACATGCAAGGTGATTTGCACATATTTCCCAATTACCATCTGAAGGAGAAAATGAATCTATTTTATATTCTACCAAGCATGTTTTACAAATTGTTAGCTTAGCTGTTATCCAAAGTATTATCAGGTGGAGTGACACGAAATTGGGATTTCGTGGATATGTTGGCAGTCTGTTGACGTGTGTCATGAATGACTTGGAACGAATACGAAAATAGATATTAACATGTACAGTATTATATAACTAAATTGATTAGGTAAGCTATTGTGGATGTTATTTGTTAATTATACTGTATTTGAAGAGACTTATAGCTAAATAAATCCATTACTGCTGCAGTAAGTACAGTAGAAACAAAGATATTATACTACAACAAGATACACTTCTCTTTACAATTTCTGTTTCAAAAAGGTCTACCTGGATTTGAAAGTGGGAACTAAAGCAACAATAACATTTGCTGTTGGTCATCACTTTGTTTCTATTTTATCTAGCTGTATCTATTCTACCGATGTAAAGCTTAATATTCCAGTAAAGTAATCTTCCTTAAAGAATGAAATAAAATTAAAACATTATTAAACAACCAAATGTTCTTATTTCTCTAGTTCCCGCTTTACAATGTGACTTTCACATTTTACATCAAAGTTGTGGAAGGTCAAATGTACACGAATAATGTTTTATATATTTTAAGATTCATAACAGATCTAAGAAACTAAAAACGCTGCATGAATTTTTCAGACGTCATAGTTAATATACAGCTCTCCTAGCTCTTAAATTTACTTACTGTTTTGTATTCAATAGAACTACAAAATCTATCGTTAGTTTTCGAATAATATAAAACAATTATTTTGATAATTTGACACTTGATAGCATTATTGACATAAATTGAACGAAAAAAATAGTACAATGTTAATGAAAGTTCAAAATTTTTCTCTCAAGATTTAAGTCTTAGCATCTTCCTTTAGCTTCCAAATCTTGTTCGTACAGTTAAGTGCCTTTAGTCTCAATATTATATTTTGATAAGACAGTTGTAGAGAAGAAGGCAACTATCAAAACATTTACTTTTCTTCTTTCTAAACTTCCTTGCCAAAATGTGATTAAGTCCTTTGTACTTGGATAAGATTGTAGCATTACTATTGTAGCAATATATTTGAAATAGCAAACAAAAGATAATTTGTTCACAATAAAGAGTATTTCCTCACTCAAAATTCTGCATTCACTGCAAGATTCCATAAAAGAGGAGTTCTATTGCAGTAATACAAACCAAAACATTAAATTTGCAATAAATATTTGATAAATAACCCTACAATTACTCAGCCGAAAAAAAGATACATTCGGTATCTAACGGAGATAACTTGAACTGAAAAAAAAATAATGATTGTAGATGCTACGACAACTGAAAGGAAATAAGGTGAACGAATTATCAAATATTTTGAGAACTTTCTCAAGTTATAACAGGTAAGGGATGTATCTACTTAGTCCCTTTACTCACTAATGATAGATAAATATTTATCCTATTTGTCCTCTAATCACAGCGCAGTGATAAGGTTCCAGAACATTACAAATTTACGAGTTCGTGTCACTACAGTGCAAATTAGATAGTGTCTGTGTTCGAATACTAATATATGTGTAAGCCCCCTGTTAGGTCATTAAACAACCATGAAGAGTACAGTGCTACAAACTAGCGCATCAAACATTTCTCTGAGTGTATGGGGTTGAAAATGCGCAGCGTATTCTCGATATTGTGCAAATCGGCAAATGGCTCGGAAACTGTGCACCACCAAGTAATTAGCTTCACTAATTAGTAGTTGTTTTATGTGTATTTTAGGTGAGGTAATTAATTAACTTTGATAAAGTCCCATCTGAACAAACAGCTTTGTACTTTCATATGTGAAGCACAAGACTAAATCGAAATTTGAAACTTATTTTCACCAATGCTTGTGATGAAGAATTAATAACTATATTTATGTGCTACTGTATGTGCTACTTTAGGTTGGTTTCTTTGAAAAGTTAAACCTAGTCAAACCTTTCTTAAAACATAAACTAAGTAACTTAATTAAATTATAAACTAAACTATATTAATAAAACGATATGCTTTAAAAGGAAAATCAGGCATGGCTTCTGTTTAAATGTGAGGAGTTTCTAATACAATAATAATTTGTATAATCGAAAAATGTAAATATAATTATAGGTTTGTGAGAATTGGAGGAAGGTAAACATTATCTGTTTGTAGTATTATGAAATTTAGAATAAAAAATACTTCGTTACTAGTCTATATTGTAGCTAGAGATAGTCAATATTGTAGATGGAGATAGTCAATATTGTAGCTGGAGATAGTCAATACTGTAGCTAGAGATAGTCAATACTGTAGTTAGAGATAGTCAATACTGTAGTTAGAGATAGTCAATACTGTAGTTAGAGATAGTCAATACTGTAACTAGAGATAATCAATACTGTAGTTAGATATAGTCAATACTGTAACTGGAGATAATCAATACTGAAGCTAGAGATAGTCAATATTGTAGCTGTGGCTGCGGAGGGCAGCTGTGAGGATGAATAAAAATCCTAGACTTTTCTCCATTTGTAATCGGTGTTTTCTGCAAAAACAGAATCTAATAATACTTTGCATTTTAAATAATAATGAAACATAGTTATAAATGCATGAATAATAAATGAATAGAGAATTTAGTAAATAAATAATTTGAAGAATATTTACCACATTAGTAAAGCTGGCATTTAGGACTATAAATTTTATAAATGAAAAATATGTAATTTAGGTTATCTTATGGTACCTAATGCTGAAAATTGAACAGAAATGTAATATTGCACATTAACTAAAGGGCAAGAAAGTTAACATCTAATAAAGATTTATACTAGGCTGAGTTGCAAATTTGACATATGAAATTTCAAGCATTAATGAATGTATAGCTTTATTTAATAAAGAATGGCCTATATTAGTTAATAAATTGCAAATAATAAATAAATAAGGAAACTTACGACTGTTGTTGTTGTCGGGATTCACAATTCACAAATAATAATGCAATTGCAAACAAAGTGTTGCCATATGATTGATCAAGCAAGAGTTCTAAAGACATAAATCGAAAACAATCAAATTTCATTTCGGTATAAAAATAATAATAAAAATATTTGCTGGAATGACAGCACATTCCCCACTTTGCTCGCACGCAGGCGAGTAACATTATAAACTCAAGAAACATATATTACTATAAAAAATTAGGTAAATAAAGTACTATCAAAAATAAGGAAGATAAAGTACTATCAAAATACGGATAATAAAGTATCATCAAAAATAAGCATGGCCCTTTTGGTTTGTAACACGAACGTGATAAATATCATAAATGTAATCAATTTTCAGTCTTTTCAATTAACAGAACCAGATCATGGACCTTCCTTTCGTAAGATTTTGTACCAATTCTCACGTAGACACTTCGCACTAAGCCATCATCGTTCACTTTAGTACTCTCGACGATTGCGAGAGGCCAAGCATTTCTCGGAGATGTTTTTACACGCAGTAGAACGATGTCGCCAGTCCTCAAATTTCTTTTGGGAGTCTTCCATTTTCTCCTGACTCTAAGTTCCTGTATGTAACTATTTTTCCACCTCACCCAGAATTGGTCTGCAAGGTATTGAATTCGCCTCCAACGCTTAGAACCATATTGGAGCAAGTCTCTTTCAGTAAAAAGTTCAAGAGAAGAGGGATTCGGATTGTCCTTCAGTGTCAGAAGCGAATTTGGGGTGATAGGGGCAGCATCATTGGGGTCTGAGGAGACTCCGTAGAGTGGAGTAGAGTTCACAATTGCGGCAGATTCTTGAAGAAGTGTTACCATTTCATCTCTAGAGAAGACATTGTTCCCAGATATCTTCATTGTGCCTTCTAACACTCTTCTTACTGAAGCTATCTTACGCTCCCACACTCCTCCGAAGTGGCTTGCGCCTGGAGGGTTCAAGAGCCATTCGCATTCATTGGTTTCAGCGATTTCCTTCAGCTTTTCTGTGTCAATCGTTGGGCTAGCCTGATTTAATGCACCAATGAAATTACTTCCGTGGTCGCTACAAAGTCTTTTGCAATAACCTCTAATAGCAAAGAACCGTCTTAAAGCATTAATGAGTGCCGATGTATCCATAGATACGAGAGGCTCCAAATGTACGGCTCTTGTAACCAAACAGGTCAGAATAAGAACGAAAAGCTTTTTAGTAGCAGATGTTCGTCGCGTATTCACTCCATCGTGCACATACAAAGGTCCGAAAACATCCATGCCAGTATTGGTGAATGGCGGAGAAGTTTCTAATCGATCCGGAGGGAGGTTGGACATCATCTGCGAGGAAAAGTTTCCTCGAAGCCTCCTGCAGAGAACACATTTCTTCAGCAGCTCTCCAATCACTTTGCGACCATTTTCGAAATGGTAACCTTGACTTCTCACGTGGCCATGCGTGATATGGCGTCCTTGATGACCCACTTCTTCATGGAGATGTTGAAGCAGACGTGTTGAGAAGATATGGTTATCGGGAACCAATATTGGGTGAGCCACATCGAAGGGAACAGCATAGCTCAGACGACCTCCCACTCTTAAAATTCCTCTACAGTCTAGAAAAGGATTCAAGTTACTCAGGGGATGGTTATCTGGCAGGTTTGGATTTCTTGTTAACAGAGAAATGAGGTCAGCATATATTTCCTTCTGTGCAAACAGCAATAGAGATTCCTTTGTGTACTTGATTGTTACTCGGAAGTTAGATCTATTCTTGATTGCTAGCAATTTGTGTGCGAAAGTCAACACTATTTTCGCTACCCTTAATAGAAACTTCCAGTTACTTCTTCTAGTAGCTAAATTCTTCAAGGGACCATCAACAAAGTCATTCATGTTGGTGATTAGTGTTGTAGTTTGCTTCATAGTTTCAGGTAGCTCAACTTCGGATAAATCGAGATATTGCTTCTGTATTGTGTCGTTTTTCAGTTCATCTGGTCCGGTAAACCAACAGCTATCGAGGAGAGACAGTGGGTCCATTGGGCGAGATGCCAGATCTGCAGGATTATTCATTGTCGAAACATAAGACCACTGATCCGGTGAAGTTACTTTAATGATTGATTCGACTCGTCTAGTCACATATCGGGTGAAATACCTGGTTGTGTTGTTCAGATATCCCAACACAACTTGACTGTCAGAATAGTGACTCACTTCATCTATTTTGACATCTATTTCCTTTAATACTTCTTGGGAGGTTACAGAGGCTTGCAAAGCTGCAGTTAGCTCAAGGCGAGGAACTGTTGTAGCTGCTCTTGGAGCCACTCTTGATACAGCAGTTACAAGAGAGATGTTCCTTTCCTTCTTTTCATTGAAGGATCGTAGATATATGGCGACTCCTATGGCTTGAATGGAAGCATCACAATATACGTGTAGCTCTCTCCTTAACACGGTGCCGAAGTCCTTGGGAACGAAGCAGCGGGGGATCTTGAGAAGATGTGCATTAACCAGCGACTTTTTCCATGCGTTCCAAGCAGGTAAGTACATCACTGGTAGCGGATCGTCCCAACCACATGCTTCAAGTTGGTCGGTGTTCTTATCTTTAGAAGGTATAACCATTCGTTGTATAAGGCGACCTCCAAGAATTACAGGCGAGGCAATACCGATAGGATCGAAATAGGAGTTAACCGCTGCCAGAACGCCTCGTTTCGTGAACGGTGTATCGAGAATGTCTGCTTTAGCTACGAATGAATCAGCTTTGAGCTCCCATACGATGACTAAAGTTCGCTGAGATGGGGACTCGTCAAAATCGATGTGATCTATATTATCAGCAATATCCTCCTTATCGAAAGCTTTCAAGACTGCTTTATCTGAAGAAGAAAACTTATGGATGTTTATTCCGAATCCATGTAGAAGTTCTTTCACTGAAGTCAGAAGTTCAATTCCTTCGTCAACGCATTCAACACTAGTGACGCCGTCATCCACATAAAAGGATCTGAAGATAAACTGTTTGGCCTTTTCAACTTCTGGCATGGTAGTGTTCTCAGCCGCATAGCGCAGACCGAATGAAGCTACGGCTGGAGAAGAGCTTGCACCGAAGATATGAACATTGGCTCTGTATTGTACCAAGCCCTTCTCTGGATCGTTATCCTTATACCAGAAGAATCGCAGATAGTCTTTCTGATGTTCTGGTAGATAAAAGTTGTAGAACATATGTTCGATGTCACAGGTTACGCCTATTCTTCTGTTTCTGAAGCGAAGTAGTACTGATCTGAGATTGTTAGTCAGGTAAGGTCCTTTCATCAGTGTGCAATTCAGACTGACTCCTTGGAAGGAAGCTGATGCATCGAACACTAATCTTTCTTTCTTTTTCTTACGATGAGTAACTGAGAATAGTGGTAGAAACCAAGTTTGCCCGTCTAGTTTGGGGTTAATTTCCTCTGAAGGTACTCTTTCTATATGTCCTTTCTTCAAGTTGGTTGCCATACTCTTTACACATTGATCTAATTTGTATTGATCTTTCTTGATACGCTCTAGTGCGACTTTAGTTCTGTGTAAGACTGCATTTTTGTTGTCCGGCATCTTTGGTGACATTTCTTTGAAAGGAAGTGGCATTGTCAATTTTCCTTCATTCAGTGACACCTCGTTCGTCATAAGAGAAAGGAACTCTTTGTCTTGTACAGATACGTCGATGGACTCGTCATCCTCCCATTCCTTGAAAATGTTTAATTTCTGTTCGTTACATAATGGAAAAACAGAGTTAGCCGAATAGGAGAATTCATTAGGTTGAGCAGATGTCCTCAATGACTTGGAATTTTTCGATCTTGAAGGGTCATTGAGCCAGGCAGAGCCAACTAAAGCCCAACCGATTGGAGTCTCATGAGCATAAGGTGCTTGGGTTCCATGACATCGAGTGTATAAGATTTCACCAGCATCCGCTCCTATAAGCATGAGAACGGGAACATCCTTATCCAAGTCGATAAAGTGCTTCTTCAGATGCCGCAGGTGATTGTGCCTTCCAATTACAGAAGGTGTTGCTACCTCTGCTCTTGAATCAGGTATATACGGTTTGGTTATTGCTGTAGGTAGGTTGAACCACTCTGTTTTCTTGGTCCCACGCACCTGAAGGCCGTTCACGATGAAGCCGCTAACATTGTTTTGGAGACCACTCAAAGTTCTAAGGCAATAGTCGTGCCTATGACCATCCAATCCCAATTCACTGAGAACAGTTGGATCAATAAAAGTGTTGTTGCTTTGCTCATCAACAATATCATAGGCTTTTAGAGTTGTGTCGGATCTCTTGTGCCTAATGTGAATGAGCATAGTTTTTGAACAAAGTTTCTCTTCGGTTGAAGAGCACAAGTCAACACAGAGGTTTTTAGTTTCTTTATAATTTGGCCTATCCTTTTGTCTATGGAATTGAGGTTCATATGCATCGTCATGCATAAGAACGTGGTGTCTCATTTGGCATTTGTCACATTTAATATCAGAAGTGCATTTCTTGGACAAGTGCTGTCCGAAGCATCTGAAGCATAACTTTTCATTCCAAACTAAGCTTCGACTTTCTTGGAAGTTCATTTTTTGAAATTTCCAACAATCTTCAAGGAGATGGTTAGATTTCTGATGCAGAGCACATGAAGACTTTGATGCTTGTTTGGTGATCTCACTGGTATGCGTAACAACAGGGGGTTCCTCAATTGTGTCGGCCCCAGAACGCAAAACTGTCGCATTGCGTTTGAATCTTGGTTCAGCGATGAAGTCACCAAAAAAATCGTCATTTAGTTCAGTATGTATCTCTTGTAAGAACGTTATGAAGACACTAAGCGTTGGGTTTCTTCCCCCAGAATTGATTTTAGACTTCACCCCAAAAGATCTCCATTTGGTTTGTAGAGGATCAGGTAGTTTAGTCCAGAGAGTCCTCATATCTTCTCGGAAATTGTAGCGAGAGAGGTCAGTCTCTGACCCTCTTTTCTATGTAATGAGAACTATGAAGTGAAGAATTATATCTTTCTGCGAGGATGCTCCATATAAGATCAATAGTTCCAATATTCAATTCTTCTCCAGATGCCTCAACATAATCCTCAACTATAGCTCTTGGTGTTCCAGCTGTATTGTAGAGAGGAATCTGCAAATGGTCAAATGGAGTCAAAGTCACACCACTCATAATAGATTTGAGCAGTGAACTCCATAATTTGAAATTATTACCCTTTCCATCAAAGGGTGTTGTCGATTTAACAAGTAGTTGTTGTTTCAGCAAATAATTTGCTGAAGAATCTTGATGATGGATATAGGCTGGCTGTATATATCCTGAATTTAAATTTAACTGATTTGGTTTAAATTCAGGTAAAGGTTGTGCATAAGTTGGATGGGTGGTGAAAATTGGTTGGGAATGACTAACTAATGGGGTTGGGGTACTCATAGTTGCTGGGATGTTATGTGTGGTTACATGGCAATGACTATGAGGCAAACTTTGAAAAATTGATGTTGAAATGGGGAAATTGGTTGGCATAGCTACTGTGGTAGGCATGGCAAATGAAGTGGGAATGGGAACATTGGATGGCATAGCTACAGTAATAGGAATAGCCAAAGAAGTGGGAATGGGAACATCAGTTGGCATAGCTACATTGGTAGAAATAGCCAGTGATAGTGAAGTTGGAATGGGAACATTAGATGGCATAGCTACAGTGATAGGCATAGCCAATGAAGTGGGAATGGGAACATCAGTTGGCATAGCTACACTGGTAGGCATGACAAATGAAGTGTGAATGGGAACATTTGTTGGCATAGCTGCAGTGCTTGATGGCTCTGTACCTTGAAGACAAGCATTTGAAGATTGCATTTCCAATTTCAAAACTGATCCAAAAGTCTCACTTAAACCAGACTAACTTTGAGCAATGACATCCTCAAGAGGACAATTCAGGGAGGGAGATTCATCTTCAAAATTTAAAGAATAAACATCATCTGGAGTTTTATTTGATATAATATCAATATTTGATAGTTTTCTAATATCATTCATTTTGTCCATCACTCTGAAACATTCACATTGCAGAGTGAGTTTGTATGATCTCAGAGACTCTGCTTCTTCATTAGCTCCATGCTTTCTAAGATTTTCAATTAAATCATCCATTTTGGATAGGAATTCATTTCTGAAGAATCTAATATGAGAAGTAGCTTCATTGCTTATTTGACTAGGATCATTCTTGATTAAATTCTCCAATTTCAAACCAAGTGACAATACCTCTTCTTTGGCTAGGTGAATTGGTTTGATACCTTTACGAGACATGGCTTAAATATTGTGTAATGATGAATTATAATAATAATGCAGACTGAAGCACTTGATCATGGATATGGGACAAAAAATAGGCGTGCATATGACCTTGTTTAGAAACTTGGTGAACATATGACCTTGTTTAGAAACTTGGGCATGGGAAGGATTGTCTTGAAGTTTGAAAGGGGGGGGATACATTGAATTATCTTCAGCGAAATAGAGTTACATTGAATTTTCTTCGGCGAAATAGAGTTACATTGAATTTTCTTCGGCGAAATAAAGCTACTTGAATTTTCTCCGGCGAAATAAAGCTACTTGAATTTTCTCCGGCGAAATAAAGCTACTTGAATTTTCTCCGGCGAAATAAAGTTGTGTTAGGGTTTCTTCGAGGAACTTGCGTTACGTTAGGGTTTCTTCGAGGAAATTGCGTTACGTTAGGGTTTCTTCGAGGAACTTGCGTTACGTTAGGGTTTCTTCGAGGAACTTGCGTTACGTTAGGGTTTCTTCGAGGAACTTGCGTTACGTTAGGGTTTCTTCGAGGAACTTGCGTTACGTTAGGGTTTCTTCGAGGAACTTGCGTTACGTTAGGGTTTCTTCGAGGAACTTGCGTTACGTTAGGGTTTCTTCGAGGAACTTGCGTTACGTTAGGGTTTCTTCGAGGAACTTGCGTTACGTTAGGGTTTCTTCGAGGAACTTGCGTTACGTTAAGGTTTCTTCGAGGAACTTGCGTTACGTTAGGGTTTCTTCGAGGAACTTGCGTTACGTTAGGGTTTCTTCGAGGAACTTGCGTTACGTTAGGGTTTCTTCGAGGAACTTGCGTTACGTTAGGGTTTCTTCGAGGAACTTGCGTTACGTTAGGGTTTCTTCGAGGAACTTGCGTTACGTTAGGGTTTCTTCAAGGAACTTGCGTTACGTTAGGGTTTCTTCAAGGAACTTGCGTTACGTTAGGGTTTCTTCGAGGAACTTGCGTTACGTTAGGGTTTCTTCGAGGAACTTGCGTTACGTTAGGGTTTCTACGAGGAACTTGCGTTACGTTAGGGTTTCTACAAGGAACTTGCGTTACGTTAGGGTTTCTACGAGAAACTTGCGTTACGTTAGGGTTTCTTTGAGGAATTTGCGTTACGTTAAATTTGGAGAAATTAACTTGGATAACTCTTTCCTCCCATATTTAGAATCCTGGCATTGTTGAGTCAAGACTGTGGCTGCGGAGGGCAGCTGTGAGGATGAATAAAAATCCTAGACTTTTCTCCATTTGTAATCGGTGTTTTCTGCAAAAACAGAATCTAATAATACTTTGCATTTTAAATAATAATGAAACATAGTTATAAATGCATGAATAATAAATGAATAGAGAATTTAGTAAATAAATAATTTGAAGAATATTTACCACATTAGTAAAGCTGGCATTTAGGACTATAAATTTTATAAATGAAAAATATGTATTTTAGGTTATCTTATGGTACCTAATGCTGGAAATTGAACAGAAATGTAATATTGCACATTAACTAAAGGGCAAGAAAGTTAACATCTAATAAAGATTTAGACTAGGCTGAGTTGCAAATTTGACATATGAAATTTCAAGCATTAATGAATGTATAGCTTTATTTAATAAAGAATGGCCTATATTAGTTAATAAATTGCAAATAATAAATAAATAAGGAAACTTACGACTGTTGTTGTTGTCGGGATTCACAATTCACAAATAATATTGCAATTGCAAACAAAGTGTTGCCATATGATTGATCAAGCAAGAGTTCTAAAGACATAAATCGAAAACAATCAAATTTCATTTCGGTATAAAAATAATAATAAAAATATTTGCTGGAATGACAGCACAGTAGCTAGAGATACACAATATTGTAGCTAGAGATAGTCAATATTGTAGCTAGAGATAGTCAATATTGTAGCTAGAGATACACAATATTGTAGCTAGAGATAGTCAATATTGTAGCTAGAGATAATCAATACTGTAGCTAGAGATAGTCAATATTGTAGCTAGAGATACACGATATTGTAGCTAGAGATAGTCAATACTGTAACTAGAGATAATCAATACTGTAGCTAGAGATAGTCAATATTGTAGCTAGAGATACACAATATTGTAGCTAGAGATAGTCAATATTGTAGCTAGATATAGTCAATATTGTAGCTAGAGATAGTCAATATTGTAGCTAGAGATACACAATATTGTAGCTAGAGATAGTCAATATTGTAGCTAGAGATAATCAATACTGTAGCTAGAGATAGTCAATATTGTAGCTAGAGATACACGATATTTTAGTTAGAGATATTCAATACTGTAGTTAGAGATAGTCAATATTGTAACTAGAGATAATCAATACTGTAGCTAGAGATAGTCAATATTGTAGCTAGAGATACACAATATTGTAGCTAGATATAGTCAATATTGTAGCTAGAGATAGTCAATATTGTAGCTAGATATATTCAATACTATAGTTAGAGATAGTCAATACTGTAGTTAGAGATAGTCAATACTGTAACTAGAGATAATCAATACTGTAGCTAGAGATAGTCAATATTGTAGCTAGAGATAAACAATATTGTAGCTAGAGATAGTCAATATTGTAGCTAGAGATACACAATATTGTAGCTAGAGATAGTCAATATTGTAGCTAGAGATAGTCAATACTGTAGCTAGAGATAGTCAATACTGTAGTTAGAGATAGTCAATACTGTAGTTAGAGATAGTCAATACTGTAGCTAGAGATAGTCAATACTGTAGCTAGAGATAGTCAATATTGTCGCTAGTGATAGTCAATATTGTAGCTAGAGATAGACAATATTGTAGCTAGACAGAGTCAATACTGTAGCTAGAGAAAGTCAATATTGTAGCTAGAGATAGTCAATTTTGTAGCTAGAGATAGTCAATATTACAGCTAGAGATAGTCAATACTGTAGCTAGAGATAGTTAAAGATAGTTAGAACTAACTCCGTAGGCATTTTGTCCGTAGGCATTCGGATAACTAACGAAATTACAATATATTTCGACCATCATTTTAAATAAATAACTAGAACGGGCACTCGTAGAGTGCATATTTTCGCCGCCATTTCAATCGAGTTTGACCTTTTTATGACCTTGCCCCACCTTCTACCCGATCGTTCATCAAATCCAATCAACTGGTTCCAGGATAATAACCAATGGTCTCACCAAATTTCAGGCCATTTGGTTGAATACTTATTGAGTTATGGGAATAACAAGATTAAAATTAATTTATGATAACAATACGCATTACAAATGAATAAATGCCGATCAAAACATAACCTATCAACTTTTTGTGCAAGTAATAACTTTTGGTCATACTATTTACGGAATATAAATTTAATTAATTAGTGTAAAATTTCTATCGGAGGGTGAAACCTTTAAGTTGTAGAGTAAGTTATGAATCATCGGTCAGTTCCACATCTTCGGTCATATAAGAATTAAACGCTATAATAGTAACTATTTTACTTTCATTTTAATTGGTATCCAGGATACCTGTAGGACTGTAGGTGTTATGGATATCAATAATTAAAATAGAAATGAAAAAATACTTATCATACCGGTTTTTATTTCGGACAATTTATGTGGTGTTGTTTAGTGTGTTAACTTGTTCACATACGGAACTTGGTGAAAAATAGTTGAGCTCAAATTTCTCATTCCACAATTATGATGATGATGAAAAATCAATATCTAACTATAAAAACTCAAATAACAGTATTGTAACTATGAAATTATAAAAAAAATTCATAACGTGGGAATTGCTATATTAACCAATACCTATTCACAGAAAGAAAGTTCACGTGAACGCTAACTGAACATACTTAATCATTTCACTTTATAAGCTCTTAGTAATCATTAAATATTTGCAAAACAAACCATTAAAATATCAAGAAATAAATGCCTAGTTACTTTTTAGTTAAACGATACCTATATATTTTATATACTGGAATTGCCATCTTGAACTGAACAAATTTCATAATTTCACATTGTAAGCTATGAATAATCATAAAATACATGCAAAACTAATATCTTAATAAGAACAAACAGATTCTAAAGAAAGAATATGTTTGGACATTAAAGAATATCATAATTGCAAATCTATTATAACTTGTATCATACTTATTATAAGATATAAAGTACACATGAATTAGTAAAATGATTCCTACAGATAGTCGATTCACGTTACAAATATATATGACGATTTAAACTTTTGTTTCCTCAATATAAAAACCTATCTAAGATGAGAATAAATCGAGAAAATTTCAATCCAATTATTAGAATGAAATAAAAAATCATAAGCTTTACAAGATATGAATCTACTGAAAGATGGAGAATCAAAATAGGTTTTAGAAATATTGGACACATCTCACTCGATTTATGTGATACTGTTGAGTCAAATGGATAAAAGCTTACCTAAATCTTATGCACAATATATTGCACAATGTATCATACATCGTATATACATCGTATGCATATGAGAGAAGTGAAATGATAGAAATCAGTGAAATGATTTCACCCACTTGTCTCATTTCACTCACTTCTCTCATTTCAATCAGTTCTCACATTTAACACACTTTCTCTATTCACTCACTTCTCTCATTTCATTCACTTATCTCATTTCACTCATTTCTCTCATCTTTTATGCACTTCTCTGATCTCACTCATCTCGTCCTCTTCTCTCATCATTTATCTACTAAAAATCTACCACTACAAACCATTTTCAAATAACGAACAATGGCAACAAGAAAAAACTTCTTGATAACGAAAAGCATATGAAAAATGTCGCCCAAAGTAGTAATTATATGCTAAGACACCCAAAGTAAACATGGTTCACATAAAGTAGCATATACTTTGGTTGACATTATACATAAGGCACCCAAAGTAACAAAAGTCGCTTAGACGTTTCATGGCACCGAAAGGTGCAATTCAAACAAATATATATTTGTATGTGTATAATTATATCAATAATTATCATACAACACTTCCACTCAGAATTAATTGAACACCGTTACATATAACTATTCTCTAGTTGTTTCAGCAGCCAAGTTGCGTATAAAACACTCTTAGTAATTAGCAGTTCATGTTTTGGTGTTTTGATAGCAGCGCCCGAACATAATTAGCAGCAGTTAAAATTCACACGGCTGTACTAATTACAAACCATCTATTTTTACCTTTCCATAAACACTACCAATAATAATAATACTGAGGAATATTATGGTACGTAAAATTAGCAATAATTTTTTTTTCTATTAGTGTATCAATTCCGTGAGAATGGCAGCGTTAGAGTTTTTACTGTTTCAAGCGTGTCATTTTTCTATAACAGAAATATGTTCAGCGTGATAGTGAGGAAAATATAATATGCTATTTCACTAAATGTGTTTGTGGAAACATTATCATCTTCCTATAAATAATAAATAAGAGCACAATTTCAAACAGCTGACTATTATAGATATTATCTAATATTTTTGAAAAATAAATCAAATATGGGAAGTAAATCCCGTATACCTTGATACTCAATTATTAGTAAATTATTATAAAAATGTTTTTTAAAGTTAGATCATAAAATAAAATGAAAGTATTTTTAATGTATTCATTTGTTAGCAAATTATCCTCACAATAACAGACTATCAATACCTTGCTAGAAAAAAAAAATTGTTTCCATACTATTTGTGCTATGAATTCTGATATTTAAATATTTTTCTCCTTTCATTCATTTAATTGCTGCTTTCTTTATTTATTCTATCCCAGAGACTGATAATAGATTAATTTATACGGTTTTATTTGCAGTCCAATTACCTTAAGTTTTCCAACGTTGAAAAATATTACATTGATTGGTCCTTTGTGAAATATTACCAAATTTAGTATAAAATATAGAAATTTCCAATATCTCGTGTCAAGGTCATTTTTTTTCCGCATATAAGACATTTTTAACAGCTAAATAATGTGTTGTTAAATTAATGTTCCTCCAATGATTCAGAAATATTTCAATAGTCTCTCTGGTCGATTTATCTCCGTTTAACTTCTAGAATTTATTTCGATTGCTTCCTGTAGTCTGTTTTCGTCCCACTGTTTTCTTAACATCCGAACATTACGGCGATCTCTAAATCTTGGAGCTTCCATTCACCCGTCCAGCAAAAAACTGAGTGAGAGAAATTCATCTGAACATGCATATAAGTATTGGAGGTATCAAGTGCAGGAGAGTTAAAATATTTCAGGATTCGCTATTGATAAGTTACATTCAACTCTATTATTTAATGGAGATTGTGTTGTATATAAGTATGTTTCTCACCTGAATATTGTGGTGGTCTATATGTTTTTGACTAGATTAAAGGTAACAATATATATAGCAAACATTAATTTGAAATTTTATCAACTTGAAATTTATATTTAGACCAATTCGGTTCGTTTATTTTGTGAAATATTACATCCATTCAATTTGAAAAATAGTAAAAGTAGGACCTAGCTATGTATTTTTGTGCTTTAGGTCTGCCTCTGATTTTCAAAATTTTGATACTTTATATATAAAAAAGGAACCATTTTAAGACGTTCATCACGAATACCCTTCATTGAGAAAACTCTTTGTTTACGAGATATAACGCAATTAAGTTTCCGGTACAAAAATAAAATTAGGCTTAACCTTTCGCTACTAGCCCTTTCTTCTAGACATTCCGCCATTTAGAATTTTTTGATGAAATGATTGAAATCTCCTTGTGATGAGAAAACGTTATCGTAGGTTGTTATATCCGCTATTTAAGTGTACTGCACACTTCATGATTGTTTAATGACCTGACAGGGGGGATTGGGGGCGGCATGCCCCTCAGTATACATATCTTTGATGCTATATCAGATATTAACTGCAGTAATTGTACCTTCACAGATCCCCTACCAAAATCAGCCTACCGGAAAATTAATTGTGCTATATATCGAGAACCAAGAATTTCCACAACAAATGGTATTCATGAAAAACATCATATAATTACACCTTTTACCTATATATTGAGTTAAAATATCGAAAATTGGTGGCGGACCTTAAGCACAAATTTGCTCCTAGCTAGGCAAGCAGGTAAATTGCGGCACACTAACTAACTGCGGCCTTTAACAACAGAAACATCATAGCTTCAAAACACACTTTAAAAATTTTAATTGATAAATTATAGCTTGCACTTCGCTTCTTTTAATAGCTATGCAACATTTCAATGTAATTTCGGTTCACAATGTTTTAGAGACTCACTAGAGAGGGCCGCAATTAAAAATTAAAGAGCCGCGATTTACCTATGTGACCCTGCTCTGCTAAGGTGGATCTATACTGAGGTTACAGAAAAGGCCTGCATCTTTCCAGTTTCTTTGGACTCTAGATTTTATGAATTATTTCTGCTTTTAAATTGTAAGTATGTATTGTTTTATTCTGAAGTTTGTTTTGACAAGTGGCAGTTATTCTGATCAAGATAGCTGTTATAATAGTTGTTAACTTTTATTCATTGCTGCTATGAATAAATTAAATAATTGAGCAACTGTTTGTTTTACTTATTTTTTTTAAACTTTCAATAACTCTATATGAAGAACTAACTTTTTGTAAATATGAGAGAGCTTCGATCTTAAGATGATAGTATTTCCTATGATTTTGGAGCTATAGCTCTAAACACAGAGTGAAACTTCTTCCCATTTATCAAATACAGTATAGCTTATAATTTTTTTTTTCAAACAATTAACTTAATAATATCCTTTGAAAGATGAATAATTAAGAAATTAAAGAGATATTTAATTATTAGGGAAATGACTGCATTCACAGAGTATCTAATCTGCATTCATGAACACTGTCACCGACAGTGCATGGTAGGTGACTCTTTTCTAGGACCCACTTTCCTGTCTGATTTCTTCTTTACAAACTCACTGCAACTGAGAGACTAAGAGGTACATATTTTCTTTCCATCTTAAAATATGTATTGATACATTTTGAATTAATTTTCAAAACGACATGAGAATTGCTCATCAATTATTTTATTTTAAGTATCAAAATCTGCACTTAAATTAATAATAGTAAAAAATAATACGTTGTAACAATGAACTCTAACCTTTATTATAAGTTTGATCAGTATGATAATATATTCAAGAATTATATCTCACATCAAATTTCAGTCTTGAATAATATTAATAATTTGAATATTGTGTTTTCAAATTTAACGAATGTTGTAATGTATTTCTCATTAAACTATAATGCTATAATCACATTATATACGACAAAAAATTTTCATTAAAATTTCAGCACTTCAAATGGAATGTGACAGAAATAGAAGATATCTCCTTCAAGTAACTACTGCCGATTTCCAAATGGCTACTCCATTTTTGACGGTCAAATAGTTCTTTTCTTAAGGGGTAAAAGCAGCAGACTCTACCCTCGAGTTCATATTTACTCGACTGTGAAATTCCACACGTCAGACATTTGACTCTTCCCCATTTTAGTGTGAAAGACCAGATATTTTTCTTTTGATCTCCAGTTATTTTTTCACATACCATATGAAACATACTTATTCCTTAGATTGATATATATCAAATTAAAGAGTAAGTTTCTCCATTCATCGTCACGTTACATAATTTTTCAATAAATACGTTCAAAGCTATTAATTTATTTGCTTATAATAATTAATATTTGTCTTTCAATTTATTGTCGGAAAAATGAAATTATTTTATGTGTAGAGAAACCAGTTTATCATAATATTAAAAAGGAATAATAAATAATAATAATATTCAATATGGGTTGCCAAAAAAATAGCTATGTGAGCCACACGTGATTACTCTGGAGCCAGGACAACTTTATTTAATATTGACCTAATTTGTTATTTGTTCAATTTGTATCATAAACACAGATTTACATAAAAAATATTTGTATATTGAATATTGAATCTTATAGAAACGAAAGAAAATATATCCTTAATAAATAAATTATGTAGAAAAAATTTAGATGTTCCCTAGAGCCACATGAGTCTCCGGAGCCACACGATATTTCAAGGGGCCACATTTGGCTCGTGAGCCACACTTTGGCCACTCTTGCATGATTATAGGATAACTATGCTAAATAGAGACACTTTTCTTCAAATTTACCTTATATAAAGCTTTGATAAATATAATTAAAACTATTGAGACACTCAAGATGCATTCGGAACAATTTTCCACAATAACTTTATTTTTTATTTTTTAGTGAAATTCTTGGCAATTCTTCAAAATTTGAGTCCGTTTCCATCATCTCAAATGCGATTGTTTACCTCCCTAAATTATGCCATCATTTTTCCCAGTGATGAGCAGCCTCATCAATCATTTCTGTCATTATTTACCCTCCCACAATTCATGCATTTGAATTCTTACAAGAAATGCATAAGAGAATTTGACAAGAAACCAAAAGAAAAGTTTTAGGAGTTGATACAGCTGATCAGCAATAATGCTGATCAGCAATAATTCCTATCAATATGAGGATGAGTTGATGCAACTGATCAGCACTATTACCTATCACTGTGATGAGGAGTTGATGCAGTTGATCAATGATCAGCACTATTACCTATCACTGTGATGAGGAGTTGATGCAGTTGATCAATGATCAGCACTATTACCTATCAATGTGATGAGGACTTGATGCAGCTGATAAGCACTATTTTCTATCACTATGATGAGGATTTGATGCAGCTGATCACTGACCATCACTATCACGTATCACTGTGATGAGGATGATGCAGCTGATCTACACTATTACCTATCACTGTGATGAGGAGTTGATGCAACTGATCAGCTCTATTTCCTATCACTGAGATGAGGAGTATGTGGGAGGTTATTTATTCGAATGAAGAGAATACATACGACACAGTAAGAAGTTAGCAGTGATCAGAAAGTGAGTGCAAACATAAGTCATGAAAGTTTAATCAGAAATGTTTAAAGGTCAGATTGGCTCATGACCTATTAAAAACCTCACATTCCTAACACTGTGACTGTCAGAATATAGCGATGTTTCCATTTAGATAAAATAGGAAATATAAAATATCAAATATATTTTGATGCTGTAATGCAGAGTCACGTAGTTATATTAGGACTATCATCTAATTTGTATATTTTTCTAAATCTACTCTAATGATTATGATAATTTTAGATAATTTTAAAACATTTTTTATAAGATGGTATAATAGTATTTAGGAAGGTTTCATTAAACATTGCAGCCTTTACGCAACAGATAACCATATACAAAATGAAATGCGCGGAAAATTCACCTTCCGGCATTATATTATTAAGGAGACAGTACGTCCCAGCCAATTTTTGTTTTTTGATCAAAAACTTCACTAAAGTGTTCCTAGTGTTCTAACACTCAGGTAGGTAAAATATCACATCGGTAACTAACTCCTTAAACAGTGGAATGGGGTTTGAAGAGAGGGGTTGGGGAGTAAAAATCGATTAATAATTATTAGTGGATTTTGGTTGTTGTTCTGATTCTTGTTCTAGTGTTAATCTTTACCACAGTGAGTCAGGTGGCGCCTGATGACACCCTCACCTTCGAGTGGACAATACGGGGCTTGCCTGGCCTGGGGGTATTTAGTGGCAAACACAAAAACATTTTTTTTCTATTTATATTTTCTTTTGTTAATTTTTATTATTATTGCTCTCCTGAATAATTGCAAATGTTGTATATTTCATATTCATTTTTGATATTTTTCAAAAAGTTTTGAAGTTACGACATAACAGTTTTTTGCATTCGATGATCCTATGAATTCTCTACAATATGTAGCAAATATATTTGTGATTTTGATCTTGAATTTTATAAGAATAGATTGTTAAATGTTACTCATGTTACTTGTTCGAAACTCGTCAAATCGAAAAAAACTCATAAACAAAATCAAATCTAAATACAATTATATATATGTGTACAAAGTTCCACAACCGTAGCTTCAATAATAAGCAAGTTTTTACTATCCTGAGACTGCCCCCTTAAGAGCACAGGCTATGCAAAGCCGACTGTTTATCGGCTACAAGTCAAGTTTAATGCCAACAGTAAACTAATTATCGGCTACTGGTCAAGTTTAAAGCCAAATTTTAGTTGCAATAAGTCGCCACATCAACGAAAAGATTGAAAGCGAATTAAACATTTCTGACAGGGCTGAAAAATTTGAAGATACCAGACCAAACTCAGTCCATGTCAGAACTAACGAAAATATGCAATGGTAGGCCACAGAACCATCATCAGAACAGTCAATGAAGCCCTTAGGATGAATGCTATGGAATGCAAAACCTCTTCACTGGTAGCTCAAGAGCCATCCGATTATGAAGTATATCCAATCTGGGTCTAGGAAAATTTATCCGAAGCAATTGACCGAAAACAATTTAACGAAAGCAATTGATCGAATGGAATAATGATCGAACAGAAAATTGTCGAATGGAAAAATGGTCGAATGGAAAATGGATCAAATGGAAAATTGATCGAATGGAAAATTGATTGAATGAAAAATTGGTCGAATGGAAAATTGATCGAAAGGAAAATTGGTCGAATAGATCAGCTACTAAACACAAAGCAAATATACATACGTATATACAACAAAACATAAATTGCAGATTATTTTCAATTCTTGTATTTTACATTATTTGATACTTGATGTATCCCTTATCCTTTGTTTTTGTATATTTACTTATCTATCATTTCCATTGTCTTTCCATACAGTTTTTAACCAACAATGTACTTCCTCAATATTTAATATGTGTTTTATTTTTGCCCTTCGTAGGATTCATTTACTATAACCTCTTTATTCTCCTCTTCAATATGGAACACACCAGGTGCTCTATCCTGGAGATGTCTGTCGTGAATGGAAGAAAAGGAGGTGGCGTTTGTTGGGCCCCAAACTATTGTAATTTGGAGTACGTATTGTCTTCTTCTCATTTTTACCACGTTTATCAGTTTTTTTTAACGATACTTGCAGTTTTAGAGGATATCACTAGGGCTATGCTCTTCAACTACATCTGAGTGCAGCCACCAGTGCTTGTGTCCCTTTTCGTCACGTTCCTTGGTAAGTGACTGCATTCACGGACTAGCTTTTCTGCACCCATGAGCTTGCCACCGATGATTTTAAGTGACTGTGTTCATGGAGTCACTTTCCTTTCCGACTGTTTCTTCCTATCCCTTGTATTTAATTCCCTTTTGTTGTCAGTGATATGGCCTTTGGTTCCAAAACAGACGTTGAACCAATATTAATGTAATTACATAATTATTTAACTTTCATTTCACAAGTTATCTAGAACTATTTAGATTCTTGAAGTAAGAAAACTTAAAGTTCTCCATATTTTAATATATTTCAAAGCATTTAATTTTCTGTTAAAGCAAAACAGTTGATAGATGAAATATTGCATATTAATTATTATGATTTATTATATAAATTATTATTATTAGAATAATAGGTGTATATAGATCATGGTAAAAAGTTCTACTAGCTGTAATATATTGCAACTAAGTTTCTCTGGTATTCAATTGTTTTAGTTATCGTCAATTATTGTAAATCGATCAATTATCATTTTCGATCAATTTTCCTTTCGATCAATTGTTGTTCGCTCAATTTTCCTTTCGATCAATTTTCCATTCGACCAATTTTCCTATCGATCATTTTTCCATTCGACCAAATTTCCTTTCGATCAATTTTCCATTCGACTAATTTTCCATTCGATCAATTTTCCATTCGATCAATTGCCTTCGATAAATTCTTTTTGGTCAATTGCTTTCGATAAATTTTCCTGGTCCCATCTAATCCTTCTCAATCATCTCAATAACAATGGAGGATAATTTCACACTTAAATTGATGAGAAAAAGTTCATTGTTGAACACATGAATAATTAATTACCTGTTTCCCTTCAGAAGTTCCTACTGTGATGAAGTGCACAGAAGCCGTGTCAAGTACAATGTCAAATTGATGTCGACTCATTTCATCGAAGCTGGATTGAATTATCGAAGCGAAATAGTAATCATATTGAATAATTGTTTTATAAATTTTAAAGAACCTGATTACCGATAGGAAACGTGATTTAAATTCGTAACCAATCTCCGAAAAGCTTAGTGAATTAATTTTATGCATCTTCAAGAGTTCAAACTGCCACCATAAAAAGATGGGCCTGAACAAATCGAGAAGGTAAATTTGGGGCAAGATTGGAGGTTTCTGGGCAAATGTACCATAAGTAACTTTAATTCTATAAAAAAGCATTAATCTACGGTGTGCTTCAGTGGATTTGGAAATTCGATTACTCTTTTCATTAAAAAAATCAACCATTCACTTCGCACTTCGCTTTCAAAGATTGATTGTTGTTTTATAAGAAATATAATTTTGAAAAATAGAGTAATTGAGAACAAAACTTGAATATGGATGAAAAATTTGGTTAACCTTCATCATTGATTGGGCATAATGTTAAATTATATACAAGCGTGGGTGAAACTTCGATCTTTTCCTATCATAAGAAAATTTCTGTTTTTTTTTTGTGTGCATGGGTCACAATACAGTGAAGGATAAAGTTTGAAGAATATTCTTCAAACTGTTTTTAAATATTCCCTTCGAAATAACAAAACTAACTATAATTGATTTTCAAATTAAATTTGCTTAACCAGAATTAAATCTGATATTTTCCAGAAAGAACAAAATGGTTCATAAACTCACTGCATAATATCATATTCCCATATTGATGATCACATCAGTATCATATTAGGAGGCCACTAATGTTGTACTAAAATGAAAATGATTGAGATCAGAACGTACATTTGGATAACTCTTGGGTATTAATAGAATCCGAGGGGAAATTAGAGCATTTGGTTACGAATATCATTTTCAGAAGGTATATGTAAATTTATTTGATATATAATATGCTAAAAATACATTATTTATGTAATGTGCTTCCAAGTAAGATGATATTTATTTTCGTTATTTATCGTATAATTTATATACATTTTTCTTTAAAAATTTATTATGTACCCATTCATGTCATTAAAACAGATACTAGACTATGAATTTATGATTTTTAAACTTATAATTTTGAACCGAAAATTCTGAAATAAACACATTCTTTTTCGATTTTGGCTTTAGTCTCCAAGAAATATGTAGTTTTTCAATTTTTAAGAATTTTATTTTTCAAATTTCAAAAGACGAGAAATGTATGAGTGTCTATGCTAGAATGAAAACAAAGACAGTTTTGGAATCCTTGGAGCATTTCGAACAAATTTGTTTAGAGTTTTTTTCAATTCTCCTTCTTGTGTTTTATTTTAATAGCATTTTTGATGACGAACTAAAATTTTACAAAAAAAAATCCCAAATTTTCGATTTTGAAATGAGAATAAAAAACGATGTTAAAAAATATTTATTATTACTGGTATAGATTTCATTATGAGGAAGCAGAAAGCTGTACCTATGTCTGATATGAATGCTCAAACAATTTCTGTATCTTTTCTGAATAGTTGGATTACTAGGTTCGGAGTACCACTGCACGTAAATACGGACAAATGTACGCAATTTGAGTCAGAGATATTCAAGGAGTTCATTCATTCACTATAACTAATGCCTGTAAAGCTAACCGAACTGTATCTATAGATAGGTTAAAACCTGCTTATGTAGCTAATATTAAGGAATAGGAAAATTTTGAAAACCTTATGTAACTAAAAATCTAAGGAGTAGAGTAACTGAAGATACTGTAACTGAGATTCCTAGATTTTCCAGTAGAGGTAGATTGTTGAAATATAAAGATGAGAATATTGTTAAATATTATTAATTGTAATAGGATTTATCTCCGATACTGAGCGCGGAAGTATTGTAGTAACCATTGATTAGATTTTCTAAAGATTAAAATATGAAATGTTTGTTTACCTCTGGTAACACTAAACTTATTTCTTTTTGATCTGACTGTCATAGAAACTATAGTACCTCTGAATAGAGGTAAGTAAAATTTAGTGGTATTTGAGTAATGGTGCTAATAAAATATATTCAATAACTTTGTATTTAATATTAGGATTTTGTTTCTAGGTACTGAATGAAGATTATTTATTTGAATAGTATTACTACCCTCCGAAGTATACTATTTACCATAAAATGATTTCCAATCTATCCCACCTACATGATCATGATGTTTGTAATAGTTACGAAAAAAAAAACAGCTTAACTGAATGTTAGGTATATTCACTTATCTTGTGATGTGAATATACATAACTTTAGCTTGCAATAGTTGGTTTATATTTCTTACCACCTATAATATGTTTTCTGACTAAATGTCAATGTCGATAATAAATTCTAGCTGTTTAAATTCTGATATTTAGTTTCATAATAAAAAAAAATTATATAAATATTAGATGTCAAATTGTCTCACAAGTTTTATTAATTTTTATTATTTGAAAAGTAAATGGCATTTTAATATTGAAATAAAAATCGTAATAAATTATTGTATGCTAAATATATGAGGAAACCAAAATATGATTGGGTAATAAATGATCGGAGATCAAATAGTATGGTGATCAAATGACCGATGATCTTTTGACCGGGAATATTTTGACCGGGGATCAATTGACCGGCCACCGAAATAAATATGTCTAAGATAATGCACTTTTTGTATTCTATGCCCCCTGATTAACTTACTTTTGTCAAAACATAATATTATTTTGTATCAGAACATAATTCAGGCATGAAAGAGTTAACTGATTTAATTACAGTATATTAATTACATAGGGAATGAAAGTGAATAAATAACCAATTAATATTTTATACAGGCCGGCCTCGCTTTAAGTACACCTCCCTTTAACAAAAAAAAAACTTATTTCGAGTCATGTTTCGAAATAAGAACCGTTCGTAGACATAGAAAACGGAGACAATTTTTTGTGATTATCTCACGGTACAAAAAAAAAATATCAAAATTATAATCCAGATGAAGTTATTAGAAGCAATTGGTTCAGAAATTCAACATGTCCTATTTTAGGGTTAGTTCCATGTTATTGCACGGTTACATATTCTCGAACACGTGAAACTCTTTGTATAATAATCCTTATTTATTTTTTATTTCAATTGGTATCCATGATACCAATAAGAATAGAAATTAAATAATAATTGTATTTTTTTTCTGACGTGTCCGAAATTGTAGAACCAATCAATAAATTGGAACTTAGTACCCTAGTACTAAAAATATTTCATACAGCATTAAATTTCTGTTTGTTAAATGTAGCTCAATAATTATAGATATCTAAGTATCTATTTATTAATCACCTATACTGAGTGAGAGTTAAGCTATGGATGGATATCAAAACATTTAATAATTACACGACTTCAAACTTTTTCATCACAGTCACAAACAATGAAATACTGTATATTATTAAAAAAATGACTATATACGTAGTAAACTAGTAACTCTATAACAAATTTTCTTTCTATAACTCATAGAAAAAAAGACATATAATCAAAGAGTGAAAATTATAAATGTTTTGTTACTCTTATTCGCTTTAGTTACCGTTTGGTAACTAAACTGAGTTGTGATTTGGTAACTAAAGCGGGGGATGCCTGTAGACAATTCAGCAAATATGGGCATTTAGAGAATTATCTAAAAAATATAAAATATAATGTTCCCCTATTGAAATCTATAGCTGATTTACCAGAGGCAAAAGTTCTAGACAATCTATTCCATAGGACTACATCAAAGTACAGTCGTCGTATTACATAATAGCAAGCCATATATACGTACATATATAAACAGTATAATAATTTGGGTGACATCAATTTGTGATAAAATCAAATCAGGTAAACCACTATGAAAACCTTAAATTTAAAAACTCAGTAATTAGAAAAAAAATAAAAGGCAATATAATAAATTCTGATGAAATAACTTCGAACCTAATAATTAGATATCTCCTAAATTTTAGTAAAATAATTAGAAAAAAATATTATGCAATAAATAACTAGAAAATATAATAATTAGAAAAAAATAAAATGCCTTAAAATATTTATAAAACACATAAAATGGAGTAATATAATTTCAAACCAGTTGATTTGGAAAAACATTTTGCAACAATTTAATACGAAAACAGTTAATTCCTGTTGAATAAAAAGAAATCGCACAATTTGTGATGAAATAACTACGAAAGAATTAATTAGAAAACGCACAATTTCCAATGAATTAATTAACAATACATATATTAGCGTAAAAAAATATGCGCAAATATAATTAGAACAAAATATTTAGCGCAACTTTAATTAGATCAAAAAATATACACTCCGCCAACCTGTCTCGATAACGACCTCCAATAGTGACGTCATTACTTCTTCTTTGTGAGAAAGAAAGGTAATAGGGTAAATGTGCTATCATAACATTAGTGATAGTGATTCTTTGTATTTAGATACTTTAGATAATTAGCGCAAAATTTAATAGGAGCAAAAAATAATTAGCGCAAATTTAATTAGAGCAAAATAATTAGCGCAAATTTAATTAGAGCAAAATAATTAGCGCAATATAAATAACACATAATTATTGAATTATTTGTTTTATATTTATATTATTACTAATTAATCGTTTCCATTTTAGTTTACTCATAATTATTCTACCCGTAATTGACCACTCCCTAATAAATGATTGATTAAAAATAATTATATGTTAGAAAGAATTTACTAACACTAGAAATATTCATTTCTAATCAATCAAATTATTTTAATTTTACTGATTACGAATAGTTAAAAGATTATTAAATCAACAATATTAATACCCATTTTATAACATTGTGCAAGTTGTAATACTTGGGAAAACGTACAGTCCGTCTCAGTGCCCAATTAGTAGAGACCGGATTTCCAGCATTTATTCTTTAAATGCTATAACGACTAGAAACAAATAACATTAACAGCAAAATAGCATTTAACCATGCAAAATAGCATTTAACCATGCAAAATAGGATTTAACTATAATGACTAGAAAACAATAGCAGTTAACTATAATGACTATTAAACAGTAGCATTTAACGATAATGACTATAAAAGCTGCATTTAACTATAGTGACATTTGGCAACACTGTATGGCAACACTATTGGAGACAATTTGCATGAAGCAAGTCATTTAGTGCTACCAGCTAGATATAGAGCCTACAAACATGCCTAAAGTGAAGTCTACTAAACGTGAGGTTGTTGCCAAATTAGTAAACGAATTTGGGAGTGATGTATTATCAGGTGATGGTGAAAAATTGAAGTGTATTGCATGTGACAAGGAAATGAGCTACAGTAGAAAATCTAACATCGTTGCTCATCTGAAAACACCTAAGCATAGGAGTAACTTGCAAGGTGACGGATTGCCTTTAGTAAACGACGATCAGGGCAATGTGGAACCAGCTAATGCAAATAGGAAGCAATTTAATTTAGATTTATGTGAGGCTCTAGTTAATGCTAATATTCCTCTCTCGAAATTGGAGAACAAATCCTTTAAAAGTTTCCTTGAAAAATACACGGGAAATGTCGTGCCAGACGAGTCGACTCTCAGAAAGAATTATGTTGATGTTCACTATAACACCGCGACGAACAAGATTAGAACTCATGCAGGCAACAATAAAATTTGGGTGAGCATCGACGAATCAACGGACGTCACTGGTCGACACATTGCCAACATAATTATAGGAACACTGGAAGCTGGGGAAGCATCGAAGATTTATTTGTTAAATACTCAACAACTAGATAAAACAAATAGCACTTCAATTGCTCAATTCCTTACAACCTCACTAGCTTTACTGTGGCCCGATGGAATACTATTTGATAACGTTTTGTTACTTGTAACTGATGCAGCTTCATACATGAAATGTGCTGCCAGATCGCTTCAAATACAATATCCTAATATGATTCATTTAACCTGCTTGTGTCATGGATTGCACCGAATTGCAGAAGAGATCAGACTCAACTTCCCTAATGTTGACAAATTAATTGCGAATGTGAAGAAAATTTTTCTTAAGGCTCCGTCAAGAGTGGATTTGTTCAAACACACTGCTCCCAACTTAGCAGTCCCACCCACCACAACCAGTACTCACTAGGTGGGGGACTTGGCTCGACGCAGCTCTGTACTACGCTAAGCATTTCGACATCATTAAAACCATAGTTGGTTTACTTGATCCCGAAGATGCCTCAACAATTAAAGTGTCGCAACAAATATTAGATGATGAATCGCTCAGGAACAATCTCATCTACATATCTGCCAACTTTTCAACACTGTCGGACTCAATCAAGAAACTAGAAGAGCGGAACTTGAAAGTCGTAGATGCAGTAGGTGTGTTCGAAGGTGCCTTGCAAAGTATGAGCGTCGCATATGGAAGTGTAGGGCTTGCTGTAAGGAATAAGTGCGCGCATATTGTATTGAACAATCCAGGACTAAAAGCTGTGAAGAAAATCAGGGACGTAATAGTAGGGGATAAGGAAGTGGAGATTGAAGAGAACATCGCCCGCAATTCTCATCTGTACAAGTATGCACCAGTGACATCAGTTGAAGTGGAGAGAAGTTTTTCTAAACTAAAGAATGTTCTCTCTGATAAACGTCTCAACTTAACAACTGCAAACATAAAGAAATTCCTAGTCATTTCGTGCAATAATTTTTAATGTTAAGTTCCGTTGTTATTGCCTAACTTCTGTTTCATTGTTATTGTTTCGTTCAGACTTTTTTCTTGATTAGATGGAGTAGGATGTAATTTCTCGTAGAACCGTTCACTTAATTATTTAATTTATGTTATATTGTTATCGTTTCTGTCAGAAATAGTCTTAGTTACCTAGAGAAAGATATAAAATTACTTCTCATAAAACTGTTTACTTAAATAAAATTAAAGTAACTTTATATTTAAACTAGTCACTGTCTTAGAATATGTTCACATTGGAATTAAAAAAATATTTAATCACTGGTGTTTTGATTATTTCATGAAAGCAACCTAATAGAAAATGTCAATCTTAATAATTAAATAATATTAATAATCAACTTATGTTCACTCATATTTAAAAATCAAAACTCTATGCGTAAGTACAACTGTCGCATAATGGAGAAATAAATCAATGCATTTCTTTGGTTCTTCACCACCAATTATTGCATTTTGTTTACCAGAAATGGGTAATATCATTAAGCGAAAATTATGAGTCATACTGCTATTATGTATTAACTCACTATAATCATTATGGAAAACTAGAAAAAGAAGGTAATTTTTATCATCCTATTCAACGGTCAAAAATACATACAAAAATGAAAAATAGAAGAAAATATCTGTAATTTAATTTATGCAGATTGGAACAAGAAAACAGCGATATTTTTAAGTTAGTGTACCATTAAACATTTTCTTCTTTCTTCATAGAAAACAACTTACTTATAGCTATAACTTGCTTGTTTATACTGCTATTTTGCTTGTTTTTACGACTATTTTGCTAGCTTAAAGAACTATTTTGCTCGTTGTTAGAACTTGATAGCTTTTCTATACGACTATTACTGCTATTTTATCTTGCTATAATGACCATCTTAATAGTGCTATTTTGACTAGTTTTTAACGACTGGAAATCCGGTCTCTACCAATTAGATATACCTAATATGATGCCATATTTGAATAACTGAAAAATACAACTAATGAACGGATATTCGAATTGGTTAAGTTATATATAATAACATCTTAAATTGATTCGAAGACTGATACACTTTATACTTTCTTCACAAGTATAATAGTTTCACAGGAGTTCTGTTCCTTTGAACAGAAGGTCTCCACTTTCCCTTTTTAATCTTTAAAAACCCTTGCTAAAATAACCTCTACGTTGGTTCTGCCGTCTACAACGTCAGCTTAAGAGTTAGTTGATCCCTCTTCAGATCTCTTCTGTGAAGTAATAAAGTGAAAAGATATCTTAACATAAACTGTTATTAGTGTGTAACAGCAACTTAACAATTCTAAGTATTGCCATAATTCTGCATTCATTCAACTTACTGGGAATAGAGTTCAAGATCCCATGTTGTTTCATTATCCACTTAAAACCATAAACTTACTAAATCAATTAATAAGAAGAATCAATTCAATTACTTATATGAACAAGTGTAAATAACCAGAAATATAGTATTACTTTTGCTACTTAAGAGTATACGCACCTTGATTCACGAGGGAAAACACATGCCGACGAAAGTGGAGATGTTGTTTCTTTGCGGTTGCCGTGTTTTTTTTTCTGCTGTGATTTTGCTGTGGGTTTTCTTCCGGTATGTTAACCTCTCCACGGAGAGTTACGTTGCTGAATTATTTTTTCTTGACTTATGCAAATTGTTTGCTGACCACTGAATACTCGAAAAGAGAGTGCAGTGCGTTGAGCCTTAGCTTAGCTGGTGAATGTACTTCTCAAGCTGACCGTTCCGTACCGTGATCTGCGGCGATTTATCCCATCTGACGGATCATCTTATCGACAAACGTGGAGTTGCGGTTTTTTTCTGTTGCGTGCAACTGAAAAAAAGAAATCACAATCTCATATTCATTCAAAACTGCCAGGCGGAAAACTGCCAAGCGGAAAACTGCCTGGCGGAAAACTGCCAACGCGGAAAACTGCCATGCGGAAAACTGTCAGGCGGAAAACTGCCAGTCACTTAATGGAAATTTAAGTATTTTTTTACTTTTATTATTTAGTTATAAACACATTTAAAGAACATTTTAATTAAAAAAACGGCGTCAGCCCTTCGTTAAGGGATATTCATTTTTACAGTAATAAAAATATGGATATTGGATTACTTAATATCCAAATGAAAATTATTGTATTTCAACAAAGCTACCTTATTAAACACACAGTAAACCAAACTTCAGTACACATAAGGAAGTAACAATTACCATTTTATACTTATTTGCTATGTCACGTATATTTTAAAAAACATGTTAAGTTATGTATATAGTCCCTTGTTTTTAATTTCCTATATTAATGTCAGCAATATAACCTTCGGTTCAAAAGCAAACGTTAAACCCCGCGTACTGATTTGTGATTAATATCTCATTAGATATTCTTATAATTAATTAATCTTAAATTATACAATAAATTAAGCGTATGTTAAATCAACATATATGTTTGTTCAATATTTATTATATTTACATTTTTATTCTCCATGTCAATAGCACAAATTCTTCATTTTTACAATATTCCTTTATATGTAACAAATATTATTAATTAATGCACAATCCAATTCGATAGAGTGAAATTGTCAGAGATTTAGGTACTATTGGTAGGTAATAGCAGTTTAATAATCATAGATGTTGTGATGCAAATTCTAAATATTTCACAAACATATATCGAAGTTGTTTTATAATGAGTACAAGCGAATATTAAGCTTGAAGGCTTGTTCAATTCTCAAATTATAAAAAAAAATCAGACAGTTAGCGCGTTATGAACTGATAATTTAAAGATGCGTTGTTTAAACAAAGAAATTGTACTCTGTCCCTAATACTAATATATCTTTGTTTCTTCTCTTAGTATTTTAAACCTTTTCTAAGAAAGATTTCAGTTTTTAATTTCTATATAATATTTCATATATATCTTTGATATTTATATATTTACATATTTTTCTAATAAATAGTCTACATTTAACTATTATTTTTGTTTTGTATGCTAAGTAAAAATGAATGTTCCTTAACTCCTTAACGTTTAATTATAAATTAAAATGTTATTATTGACTAAAGTCTTTAAATTGCCAGTAAATGACTGGCAGCTTTCCGCCTGGCAGTTTTCCGCCTGGCAGTTTTCCGTGTACCTCATTATCAGTGTGTTGATGCGTGGAACAGCCTTACAGAGTATTTGGAAAGCTCAAGCACGCTAGCTAGATTAAAGTGAAATTATATGAATATATTACTAGGCTCTCTAGTTAGTGGATAAACGTGTCAGTAGATGTTTGTGATAAAGACGAGTTGAATCTGTGATTTAAACCAGAAAAACTAGTATTTGTATCACCAGGAAAGTTTTATATCTATTACCTCCTTAATGATAATCACGATAAATGTATGCATATTAGGGTGGATCCTTTAGAGTTTTATTTTGATTTGGCCTTAGCTAAAATAATAGAAATTGGCACATGGGTGAAAAAACACGGTATGAAAATTTTCAGCCTAATCGGTTAACATATTTTGCCTCTGTGGGAGGGGGAAATTTTTGAAAATAAGCTGAAAACCCCACTTTATCTAATGTGAGATTAAACTGGGTTTTCAAATTCTTTAAGAAATGCTATAACGACATACCTGATGATAAGGGTAGGATAAGTTCATTTTAACCAATAACAAGTTCAACGTAAAAATCTTCTGCCCCCGGTAGGGGTGGGAGAAAATGTCTTATTTTGGAGAAAATTGCTATTATTTGAAATTTCTCACGACATTATACTAGGTTCGTGATCTCAAATATAACTGTTACAACTGTAAACATGATGTCAAAGGTCCATACATTTGATATATACAAAGAAAAAAATTTACGTTTGTATCTTCTGCCCCCGGGGAGAGGGGGAGAATTTACCATTTCAGTTAAAATTGTGATTATTAATGTCACAATGTTGTTTTCATATAGGTCAGATCAATCATATTATGATCTGATTGGCTTAATGAAGTCTATATTGTTTCAATTCAATTTATTTGATCACATAATAATAGTTTCCTCCTTCAACCACAGCAAAATAAATATTGTAACACGTTTTCATGATTTTTTTATATATATTTTGGAAATTATTCCAAGACTGTATTGAATGGCTAAATGAAAATTGCATTATGATGTTGAAATATTAAAAGTACCTCCCTTAGCTTGACAATGTTGTTATATACCAGCAACCCAAAACTCACCACGAGGAGGTGGCTGTATGTTGATTTTCACTTCATCCAGTCCCTACCAACCTACCATGGTTGAACGATTTGATCACTACATTTTGAAGTCCTTCTTTGATCGAAATCTTGGCATTTCAGTTCTTTAATGGATGGGTGAACGGATACAT
>CANNZV010001512.1:0-148479 GCA_947561585.1 Caprella mutica
TAGATACGTTGCAGCACAGAGGTAGCTGTACGTTGTAGATACGTTGCAGCATAGAGGTAGCTGTACGTTGTAGATACGTTGCAGCATAGAGGTAGATGTACGTTGTAGATACGTTGCAGCACAGAGGTAGCTGTACGTTGTAGATACGTTGCAGCACAGAGGTAGCTGTACGTTGTAGATACGTTGCAGCATAGAGGTAGCTGTACGTTGTAGATACGTTGCAGCATAGAGGTAGATGTACGTTGTAGATACGTTGCAGCACAGAGGTAGCTGTACGTTGTAGATACGTTGCAGCATAGAGGTAGCTGTACGTTGTAGATACGTTGCAACATAGAGGTAGCTGTACGTTGTAGATAAGTAATAACACAGAAGCTGTACGTTGTAGATACGTAATAACACAGAAGCTGTACGTTGTAGATACGTAATAACACAGAAGCTGTACGTTGTAGATACGTTAAGTAACAGATAAAACTATACGTCTTAGACACGTTGCAACACACAGGTCGCTACACGTTGTAAATAAGTTGCAAAACAAAAATAGCTTTACGTTGTAGATACCTAGCTGCTCATATCTTAGACATTCATAAATGTTAATTTCTAATTAGTTTCAATTCTTTCCATCATTTCTCAAACATGAAAATAGAAATAAATAATATTTAATATTATTATATAGTCTAAATTTTTTATTATGTATATTTATATTAATTTAAATCATTTGATATTATCATATAATAAACCTTCTTCCTTATAATACTAACCAAACACAATCTACAACATCAACAGTTTAGGAAATCTTTTCTACAGTATTTTCAGGCAGAGAAATTCTTCTCTACGACTAATAAGAGAAATAGAATAATTCTGTCTTGAGTTGATTGTGCTCTATCATCTCCTGTACACTATTATCCAGATCATCCCCTGAGTAATGGATATTAACCTATCCCCAGGGGATATTCCTCTTATATTCTATATGAGAGGTGTCACGAAAAGCCCTATTATATAATATGGCATCTTCTGTCTAGGGATAAATGGTGTAACAGTGTCCTATGCTCATTGTACAGCTGGGGAGTAAACTGTGATGTTGATGGTGATTAACCTTTTGCTGTGAATTCTGTTTAACAAAATTGAAGGTTGCTTTGACCCTTCACTGTGCACTTTATTTACAACTATTAGTGGTTGTTTTAACCCTTCACTGTGCACTTTTTACAACTATTGGTGGTTGTTTAAACCCTTCACTGTGCACTTTATTTACAACTATTGGTGGTTGTTTTAACCCTTCACTGTGCACTTTATTTACAACTATTGGTGGTTGTTTTAACCCTCTACTGTTCACTTTATTTACAACTATTGGTGGTTGTTTTAACCCTTCACTGTGCACTTCATTTACAACTATTGGTGGTTGTTTTAACCCTTCACTGTGCACTTTATTTACAACTATTGGTGGTTGTTTTAACCCTCTACTGTTCACTTTATTTACAACTATTGGTGGTTGTTTTAACCCTTCACTGTGCACTTCATTTACAACTACTGGTGGTTGTTTTAACCCTCTACTGTTCACTTTATTTACAACTATTGGTGGTTGTTTTAACCCTCTACTGTTCACTTTATTTACAACTATTGGTGGTTGTTTTAACCCTTCACTGTGCACTTTATTTACAACTATTGGTGGTTGTTTTAACCCTTCACTGTGCACTTTTTTTACAACTATTGGTGGTTGTTTTAACCCTTCTTGCCAATCATATCACAAAAAGTGAAGTAAGTGATGCTACTACCAGATTTCGGTCCCATAAAGTTACAATTCAAACCTCATAAAATAAAGCATATTAAATCATTCATTTTCCTGTTCCCAAAATACAATAAATTTTTTCCGTATCAATGTGATATAATATTCAATAATTAGGGTAAGTTACTAACTATTGATCAGTACTACATCTTCGGCAATATAAGAAAAAACGATATAAAAATTACTATGTCGTTCTATCTTAATGGCCGAAGATGTAGTACTGACCGATAGTTCATAACTTAGCCTACATGGAAGAAAATAGATTCAAAATACACCATTAAAAGTTTGCCTAATAACCTTATAATTTTTATTAAAAATAACAAATGCTTCGTAAAAACATCCTAATATTTACTTACATAGAAACTAATTAGTGTTTATATAGATGATCATAAACAAAATTAAATGGGCTTATTCATACACTAGCTTTTATACGACAGGTAATAGAAAATATAATTGATTATTGGTGATATTACTATCAGAGAAAAGAGTCACTGTGATGGTGTACTATCAGAGAAAAGAGTCACTGTGATGGTGTACTATCAGAGAAAAGAGTCACTGTGATGGTGTACTATCAGAGAAAAGAGTCACTGTGATGGTGTACTATCAGAGAAAAGAGTCACTGTGATGGTGTACTATCAGAGAAAAGAGTCACTGTGATGGTGTACTATCAGAGAAAAGAGTCACTGTGATGATGTACTATCAGAGAAAAGAGTCACGGTGATGATGTACTATCAGAGAAAAGAGTGACTGAGATTATGTACTATCAGAGAAAAGGGTCACTGAGATGATGTACTATCAGAGAAAAGAGTCATTGTGATGATGTACTATCAGAGAAAAAAGTCACTGTGATGATGTACTATCAGAGAAAAGAGTCACTGTGATGATGTACTATCAGAGAAAAGAGTCACTGTGATGATGTACTATCAGAGAAAAGAGTCACTATGATGATGTACCATCAGAGAAAAGAGTCACTGTGATGATGTACAATCAGAGAAAAGTCACTGTGATGATGTACTATCAGAGAAAAGTCACTGTGATGATGTACTATCAGAGAAAAGTCACTGTGATGATGTACTATCAGAGAAAAGAGTGACTGTGATGATGTACTATCAGAGAAAAGAGTCACTGAGATGATGTACTATCAGAGAAAAAAGTCATTGTGATGATGTACTATCAGAGAAAAGAGTCACTGTGATGATGTACTATCAGAGAAAAGAGTCACTGTGATGATGTACTATCAGAGAAAAGAGTCACTGTGATGATGTACTATCAGAGAAAAGAGTCACTGTGATGTACTATCAGAGAAAAGAGTCACTGTGATGATGTACTATCAGAGAAAAGAGTCACTGTGATGATGTACTATCAGAGAAAAGAGTAACTGTGATGATGTACTATCAGAGAAAAGAGTCACTGTGATGATGTACTATCAGAGAAAAGTCACTGTGATGATGTACTATCAGAGAAAAGTCACTGTGATGATGTACTATCAGAGAAAAGAGTCACTGTGATGATGTACTATCAGAGAAAAGTCACTGTGATGATGTACTATCAGAGAAAAGTCACTGTGATGATGTACTATCAGAATTAACAGTATAAATTATTAGTTTTTATTTTTAAAATGTATAGTAAATGTACTTGGTACTTCTAAGTACTTTAGAAAGTACTTGGTACTTGTACTTTGAAAGTACTTTTTAATTTGAGTACTTGGGCAACTACTTCAAGTACATTGATTTACGAGTACTGGTACTCAGTACTTGAGTACTTTCGATGTACTTTTCGCCCATCTCTGGCTACTACGTAGTCAGTTTAGCGCCTAAGCGATGAGCCTCATATAAATGACGATATAAGTAGTTATTATATTTAATATTATTCAATAGGAAGTTTAACGTCTGTTTCAGAGTCAAAGACCACTGGTGTCAAAAAGAAAATCAAATACAAGGGACAGGAAGAAGCAGTAAGAAATGAAAGTAAGTGGCTACACCTACTGTCGGTGACAATCTCATGGGTGCAGAAAAGCTACTCCATGAATCATATAAGAAAAAAACGATATAAAAATTATTATTATTACACAAAGCTATCTAATAATTCTGCAAACTTGGCACTTACCAAGGAATGTGACGAAAAGGGACACAAAAGAGGCTGTACTCACGGATGGAAGAGGAGAGTTTACCCAAGCTGGCGCTATCCCCTAAAACTGCAAGTAGCGTTAAAAAAATGTTAAGTATGGTTAAAAATGGGGAAAATGAGAAAAAAAAACAATAGGGGCACCAACCTTGAATATCTTGTGATATTCAAGGCCATGGTTATATAGTGGGCAACTGCCCTATTTATAACGCCTCACAGCGTATATTATACAGTTTGTTTGCAGTGTTTTTCTAGGACAATTCGCGCCGAACAATTCGACTGAAGCTAAAAATTTAATAGTTGATTTATAACACTTACTCTATTATACTACTACTTTAGATTATATGTTATTTGAAAAATAAACACAATTTATTATTTATATTATTTTTATTGATAAATGATGTACATATAAGCTACGCTGCAAGATATAAATCAGGCGGCGAGTAAATTGTGCTGGCGGCGAATTGTCCTAGCGGTGAATTGTCCCCAATTCTCATAGGAAGTGAAGTGGCTTGTATAATTCATTTCTATGAAAAGCAATTGACTTAATTATAAAACTTATTAACGATGAAATGTTGTGCATAATAAACCCTTATTATTATTATTTATTCAGTCCAACCTTAATGATTTAATCACATTATTATAACAAACTAAATAAGTGAAAGAACATTAAGTTAACCACTACGTTTATGTCGCGCTGTCTTTCTGTTCAGAAAAATAGAACAGTTATGCACCTTTCTGGACTCAATCGGAAAAATAGTGTTTTTTGGTGAATAAAAATTATTATTATCTATCATCTATCATCATCATCTTTCTTCCTAAATGTAGATTGAAACAATTACCTATATTTAGGTTATATACTTTACTTAATAAGTTAATATAGTTTACAGTGCAGAATATAGTGAGCAAGCAACAATAGAACTTGAAAATAGAATTAATTTTATATTTTCTACTTTGCTTCACACATACTCAAGTTATGAATTGCTGTTCACTTCTCTCTCAAAAATGCTGAGGAGTCTTACCTACCTAAGATATTAATTATGGTGACGACCTGAAAACAGTTTACAAGGAAAAACAGCCAACAACTACATAATATTTACATCACAGAAAAACATACAGGTGTTTTAAATGAGGGCAAACGTTTACAAAATAATCAATTAGTTTTCTATGGTCACATTTCGAAAGTCTACTTGTTGAAATTAAATTTTAGAGTATATAAATTTGAAAATCCTCCGTGATTTTCATTTTACCCTTTCAATCATCATATTTTGCCTCAAGATACTCTATCCTAAAGCTCTCTGAGGTGAATGGAAGAGAATAGAATTGACTTCCCTTGGATCCCGAACTGTTGTAATTTGGACCATGTAGCTAGCGTCTTTTTTCATACTCATAATTTTTAACGCTACTTTCAGTTTTGGAGGATAGCACTAGGGTTATATGCTCTTCAACTACGAGGTCTTAGATTTTGTGTTAGGTAGACTCGTAAGCTTCATTTACTATCACCTCTTCGATTGAAAAGATTCAAACTCAACGGGAAATCCATAATATTAGAGGTTATTTAAACTCTGCGTTCAAGGTTTTTTAGATATCAAGCTTTGGAATAGAAAGATTTCTATTCATCATCAGGAGAAGGGTGGAAAACCTGGACCTGACAATGAATTTTATGACCAATGGTTGTATGTTAGATACCGTCTTTCTATTTAAGCTATATATCCTAAAGTTTATTAATATTAATTAACAATCTATTTAATATTGAAATATGAGACAAAGAATTAGAAAATTTGTTATTACCTTAAAGGTCCCCTCCAGGCAAATTTTTTTATTGCTTAAATCAACGAGGCTAATGTTTCTTATTATTTCACTGCAAACCCCATGAAATTTGATATCACATTTTTAATTTTATATGCTTTTAAAGATTTTTATAATCCAAACTCTACAAAACCTATTTTTCTTCCAACTTTCTAATTTTCAGTCTGGAGAAGAAGAATGTACACCATTTGTTTTGATTGTCAACTAGGTATTTGGTTTAATAAATCTATCTATTATTCATTTAAAGGTTTAAATTTGGATAAACTTATTGAAGAAACCTTTAAATACTTTTAGAAACAATTAATATCTCAAAAGAAGGCCAAAAACGCATTGTTTGTTTAAAGGTGCTCTCCAGGCTCCGGGAAAAAAATGAGTTTATTACATAATATAATAGAACTAAGGTCTACGATCATTATACCGCAAACTACATACAATTTGGTTCACTATATATTTTATAATTTGTTTTTAAAGTTTTTTAATACTCTGTGAGCAACAATTGAGCGAATCACTAATCTGATGCTCAAGAAGAAGATTGTACACTCTTTGTTTTGATTACAAATTTGAATTTTATAAAAAAACCAAGCGTTTTCAGCCTTTTTTTAAATTATTTTAGATATTAATTGTTTCCTAAAGTATATAAACGTTTCTATTATAAGTTCATTCAATTTTATACCTTTACACGAATATTAAATGGATTTATTAAACCTAATACCTAGTTGACAATCAAAACAAATGGTGTACATTATTTTTCTTCAGGCTGAAAATTTCTTAAATTAGTAAGTCTGAAGTAAAATAGGTTTTGTAGAGTTTTGATTTTAAAAATCTTTAAAAGCATATAAAATTAAAAATACGCTACCAAATTTGATGCGGTTTGCAGCAAAATGATAAGGAACATTAGCCTCGTTAAATAAAGCAATAAAAATACTTGCTTGGAAGACCTTTAAAAATCTAAATTTCAAATCAAAACAAAGAGTGTAAAATCTTCTTTCTCGGCGTCAGGTTGGAGATTCGCTCGATTGTTGCTCACAGAGTAATAGAAAACTTTAAAATCAAATAATAAAATATATACTGAACTGAATTGAATGCGGTTTGAGGAATAATGACCGTAGACCTTAGTTCTATAATATTATGCAATAAACTCAATTTTTCCCGGAGCCTGGAGAGGACCTTTAAGCCCTGTCCAGACGGTCAAATTTTTCAGAGAAGTGACAAACTTAATGACGATAACTTCCTAGCGTCAGCAAACCGTCAAACTTTTCATCAGTTTTTTTATTCCAACATGTTGGATATCGTCATCAAAAAGTTTGTCAAACTATTTGCTGACGATAAAGTTTGAAGTACACACTGACTTCCCGGCAATAACATTTTTTTATTTGCGCGTCATTTTAGTTTATTACAGCTAGGTACACCTACAAAAAACCTCATTTTTTTCAAACTTAGTGTCTATCTAGGTACAATGGCTGACGACAGACTCTTTAATACTTGGTTGTATTAGATCTAAGTTATAGGTAGGCTACCTACGTTGTGAATTGTTTTCTATGATCTATTTTTGACTATCCTTTTCAAGACGATATTTTGTCATTAAAAACAAATTATTTTTTCTGGTTTCTTACTGTTCTAAATTTAAAAAATATACATACCAAGTTATATAATTTTTATTTTCACGATATATAACATAATTTTGACGAAACTGACGCCAGTGAACCTCAAACTTTTGGCGAGAAAATTTTACCGTGTATACACTCCTTGAAAACTGACGATAAGTTTGTCATTTAGTTTGTCACTTCTCTAAAAAAATTTGACCGTCTGGACGCGGCTTTAGCTAATGCTTACTACATTAATTCTATAGAAAATTCTTACTTTCTATATATCTGTTACAAAATCAAGTGTGTTTTATTGCTTTCAGGTGTCTCCTTGTTTCTATGTATGTTCTCTATTCCTATCTGTTATTTTTTGCTTGCTATACGTGTGTCCTCTTGATCCATATGTGTGTCTTGTTGATCAGAAGTGTGTCCTGTTGATCCTATGTGTGTCTTGTTGATCCTATGTGTGTCCTGTTGATCCTATGTGTGTCCTGTTGATCCTATGTGTATCTTGTTGATCCTAAGTGTTTCCTGTAGATCCTAAGTGTTTCCTGTAGATCCTAGGTGTTTCCTGTAGATCTTAAGTGTGTCCTGTTGATCCTAAGTGTATCATGTTCATACTAAGAGAGTCGTGTTGATACTAAGAGTGTCCTGTTGTTCCTTAGTGTGTCCTGTTGATCTTTAGTGTATCCTGTTGATCATAGTGTATCCTTTTGATCCTAAGTGTGTCCTGTAGATACTATGGGTGTCCTGTTGATACTATGGGTGTCCTGTTGATCCTAAGTGTGTCCTATTGATCCTAAGTGTGTCATGTTGATATTACAGGTGTCCTGTTGATACTATGGGTGTTCTGATGATCCTAAATGTGTCCTGATAATCCTAAGTGTGTCCTGATGATCCTAAGAGTGTCCTCATGATCCTAAGTTTGTCCTGATGATTCTAAGTGTATCCTTATGATTTTAAGTGTGCCCTGATGATCCTAAGTGTGTCATGATGATCCTAAGTGTGTCCTGAATATCCTAAGTGTGTCCTGATGATATTAAGAGTGCCATGATGATCCTAAGTGAGTCATGATTGGTTGGACCTCTTCTTGAGCATTATAGTCTCAAAATGAACTCTAAGAACTATTATGCATTACTGAGAGACAATTTTCTTTCCTGGTTTAATTCTTTATCCGATGACGTCCAAAAGAATATCATTTTTTTCAACAGGATAAAGCTCCAAGTCATGCTTTTCATTACACTCAGATTTGGCTGGTAGAACAAGGCATCACTGGCAAGAAGCTCATGGATTTGCTCCCAGAGAATCCTGACATTAACCCCAAACTGAATCTGTGGTCCACCACCAAGAGAAAAATTTATGTGGATGGAGGCCAATTTACAAACAAACAAGAGCTCTGGCAAAGATTTTTGGAAGTTTATTCTTAAATAACGTCTTTAGAAATTGACATCTTTTGTTGATAAATGATTTATTGAGGTGATAAAACAATGTGTAAAACTCATTAAATATTAAGGCTCTATTAAAATGATCAAATTAAATTTTTTGAAGCATTTACGTTCATATAACTACTATAAAATATATTATAAACCTCTACAATGTTTCAAATACCATTAGTGTGTAATGTTAACTACTTTTTGGCATTCTTTATTCGTAATGAGACGTTTTGCAAACACTTTTGGATCATCTAATTGAGTCAATTTCATTAAGTAATGTTATTTTGGAAGCCTATTTATTTGAGTTCTTCACAGAGGAAAAATGATTTACTCTAGAGATCACGATTCCATAAGAAAATTAGAATGAAATTAATATTGTTTGCAAAACATACCGATTTTAGTAAATTGCAAACACTTTTGACCCGCACTGTATATACAGCTAACAATTTTACTAAAATTTAAAAGCTAAATAAAAATTATTATATCTTTTTCTTCTAAATCGATCGAAAATAAGAAAGAGTTCGATAACTCGAAATTTACCCAACCACTATTAAGTCTTCAACTTCCAAAATGAAAATTATAGCAAGAAATCATAAAGATTTTATTAAAAACAGTAATCATAAAATAAGTGATTATGTCTTACTATTTTATTATATTATTTATAATAAAGTATTTTGATTATAATAAATAAATGTTTAAAAATAATATTTCTTTATAATAAAATTGGCCCCAGTTTTAGCGAAAACATGAAATTGATTTATGGCAAAAAAATGCATAACTACAATAAACTGAAATAAGAAAAGGGTAATTAGAAAAAACTCTTGTAAATACAATAAATATTTATTAGAACTCATAACATACAATAAATTATATTACGTAATATTAATAAAAAATTAAATTAATGGAATTTAAGGTTTTAACGTTTGTTTCGGAACCAAAGGCCATATTGCTGATGTCAGTATTCCCGAGAAGTATTTACAGATGTTTGACCTCATTACAAATTATATTGCATCTTTAAAAGACTAACCCCCTTCATGACAAATAGGGTAAGTTCTTAATTATCGGTCAGTACTACATCTTCGGACATATAAGAAAAAACAATGTAAAAATTGTTATTATTACACAGTGCTATCTAATACTTCTGCAAACCCGGGTTTGCAGAAGTATTAGATAGCACTGTGTAATAATAACAATTTTTATATTGTTTTTTCTTATATGTCCGAAGATGTAGTACTGACCGATAATTAAGATCTTACCCTATTTCTTGTAAAATGTGCAACTACTTTTGGAAACTGTTATTGTTGCTTCAAATGCTCACTAAACAGTACATCTATAATGGTTCGTTTCCTGAAAGCAACATTATACCATATAGGTTTAAATTGTTAGTAGCTACAGTAATAAAAGAAATATATATCTTTCGAGTTATATTTTCCACTGTTTGATGATCATTTGATTTCTATCCACCAAATGATATATTGTAATAAAAAGATACAGGTGACCAACTTTCTGAATCACTCTACCTGTACACTATATTGAAAATTATATCATTTCTGATATTTACGTCTATTACACAATTTTCATACTTTACTATATGTTCATAAATGAATAGATTTAAAAAATTAAATACAAAGGACTCAAAGATAAAGTCTGAAAGGAAAGTGATTCGATCCACAAACAAAGTCACCTACCACCTGTAGGCGACAAAGCTCTTGGATGTAGAAAAGCTACTTCACAGAATGAGACGAGAGTTTAAATTATGTATACCTCTTTCTATGATAACAAAAAATCACATTAAAACATAAAAATGTTATGATATAAAACTATAACCGTTATAGCGCCCTGTCGTTTACTAAGACCAGGAAGAATAGTGTTATAGTTATATCTTCAGACTGCCTTTACTGTGTGGGAAAAATCTACAGCAACATTTTCCTCAGTCTTTTCCTGGGGCTGAAAAAAGATGAGAAAATAATTAACAAAATAGAGAGAAAAAAATTAGGACAAGTTCCGAGTTAGTTATCAGACAGTTATGTAATTATCATCTAACTTTTATTACAATTCAACTAAAATTAAAGTTAAATAATGATTATATATATTTACTTACAAAAACGGTAAACTGTCCGATAACTCAGAACTGATGACCCTATATTTTACTAACAGAAATTCGATTTAATATAAAAAAAACTTGAATATATTATTAATTAGAATGCAATGTTTTTTAATGAACATGTACTAAAACTTGTCTCTCATTATTGACTCTTATTGTGACTATTTCACACAATCTTATAACTGTATAATATGAATTGAACATTTTCTTGTTGTTTTTAATGGAAAAATTTGGTATTAAAAAAAAAATCTTTTGGGTTATTTGTTCAAGCCAGAAAGCTTTTCTTCATTTGAAGAATAAATTTTAACAAACAGTCTTCACCTTCACTAGTAGGGTTGTATTTCCCCGCATCAGGGCTGTAACCCGTTGTTTGGATGCACTCTCAACCAATACGGTTACCCGGGGTAGGGTAATCACCCCACACGCAGTCGGGTAGATGAGGTAGGTGAGGGACTCCGAATGATTGGAGAGAATGCGAAGTTTGCACTGGAAGAGAAACGTTAGTTAATTTAGAAAAAAAGGTATCGGGTAAGTTCAAAATTATCGAAATATTTCACACCCCCACACAACAGTTCAGAGACTGATTAAGATCACTTCTTGCCACAAATTCCCAATACAATTTACAACAGTTCCTTAGTATTTTCTCACCTGCTGTATTCCCGTAAAGACGCAGGCCTGACTCTGTTCCACACTGACACCACACTCCACACTGAGGGGCGTGTGGTTGGTGAGGGTGTAGGTTAGGGGGGTGGGGGTGTAGAGGCGAGAGTGAGAGGGTGAGGAGAGTGTCACCATCACTGAGCATGAGTCCACTCTGACGGAGGGGAGTGACACGCTCATGGAGACTGGAGGCGAATTGGAGTCACTCCTAAAAAAAGAGTGGAAATGCGAAAATGAAGAGAAGTTATTAGTGTGCTATATATGTGCACTTGTAGGTACACAAGTGAATGGTATACTAGTTATTAGTGTGCCATGTGCACTTGTAGGTACACAAGTGAATGGTATACTAGTTATTAGTGTGCCATGTGCACTTGTAGGTACACAAGTGAATGGTATACTAGTTATTAGTGTGCCATATGCACTTGTAGGTACACAAGTGAATGGTATACTAGTTATTAGTGAGCCATGTGCACTAGTAGGTACACAAGTGAATGGTATACTAGTTATTAGTGAGCCATATGCACTTGTAGGTACACAAGTGAATGGTATACTAGTTATTAGTGTGCCATATGCACTTGTAGGTACACAAGTGAATGGTATACTAGTTATTAGTGAGCCATATGCACTTGTAGGTACACAAGTGAATGGTATACTAGTTATTAGTGTGCCATATGCACTTGTAGGTACACAAGTGAATGGTATACTAGTTATTAGTGTGCCATATGCACTTGTACCCAAGTGAATGGTAATGGTATACTAGTTATTAAATTGTATAGTAGCTAGTAGAGGCTTGCTTGTGATTGTTGATATTTTGATATGTTTAGTTCCTATAATAAATATTATCGTAATATTTTCAATAACTGATCAATAAAATTATCAGAGGCGATAAACAAAAAATGAATAAGATTTAATACGTCATTCACAGAATTAATAAAAAAATAAAATAAATACAGATAACTAAAAAACATTGAATGTCAATATAATTCATTAATTAGCTACATTAAGAGAATTAGAAGAGGTTATGCTTTAGGTACCTTTTCCAGTGCAGAAGGTAGTGTCCCAGCACCAGTTTGTCAGAGGATGGTTGGCTAGTGCTCACACTCACACAGTGACAGTCATCTGCCTCTTCTGACGCAGTTAGTGTCATTGCTGACACACAGTTCAGGGGGGAGGGGTGGAGAATGACGCTAGATGACTGCAAGAGGGGGGAGGGGGTAGTTAGGTTATAAATGATTAAATAGATCATTGAACAAATCGTCTTGAATATCTAGGATAAGTTACGAATTATCGGTCGAGTTCACATCTTCAGCCATATAAGAAAAAAAATATAATAATAATAATTTAATTTTAATTCTTACATAGCTAATAAACAGAAATTCAAGAAATTACAGAAATGAAAAATAAATAACAGAAATTCAAGAAAAATTTGGAAGAAATTGACAAATAAATAACAGAAATTTAAGAAAAATTTGGAAGAAATTGACAAATAAATAACAGAAATTCAAGAAAAATTTGGAAGAAATTGACAAATAAATAACAGAAATTCAAGAAAAATTTACAGAAATTGACAAATAAATAACAGAAATTCAAGAAAAATTTGGAAGAAATTGACAAATAAATAACAGAAATTTAAGAAAAATTTGGAAGAAATTGACAAATAAATAACAGAAATTCAAGAAAAATTTGGAAGAAATTGACAAATAAATAACAGAAATTCAAGAAAAATTTACAGAAATTGACAAATAAATAACAGAAATTCAAGAAAAATTTGGAAGAAATTGACAAATAAATAACAGAAATTTAAGAAAAATTTGGAAGAAATTGACAAATAAATAACAGAAATTTAAGAAAAATTTGGAAGAAATTGACAAATAAATAACAGAAATTCAAGAAAAATTTGGAAGAAATTGACAAATAAATAACAGAAATTCAAGAAAAATTTACAGAAAATGAAAATTAAGTAACAGAAATTCAAGAAAAATTTACAGAAATTGAAAAATAAATAACAGAAATTCAATTATTTTCCAGAAATTCCTGAAGAATTTAGCAACAGAATTTTGTTATGCAGAAGTCGGTAATTTTTCTTTCAGAAATTTAATTCTTAATTAGATGTGATGAAAAGAGAGCCTCGTTACTCACAGGTAATAGCTTGGACTGAGTGATTGTGATGGGGACGTGACTGAGGCACTTCAGTTTGGGGATGAGGAGGAAGTCTTCCCCAGCTGTGACTGAGCTGATGGGGGAAAATGAGAGACTTTCACACCCAATGTCAACCTGAGGGAATGAGAAAACAATGATTAGAGAGGGAAAGAGGATTTACCTGGGATAATAGAGGGGTAAATTTTAAGATTATAGGAGTAGAGTCTAGGATTATAGAGGGGACTAGGATTTTCCTAGGAATATAGGAGTAGAGTCTAGGATTATAGAGGGGACTAGGATTTTCCTAGGAATATAGGAGTAGAGTCTAGGATTATAGAGGGGACTAGGATTTTCCTAGGAATATAGGAGTAGAGTCTAGGATTATAGAGGGGACTAGGATTTTCCTAGGAATATAAAGGAGGAGTAGTCTATGATCAATCTACAGGTGTACCAACCTGCAAAGGTATCTTTGCCATAACTGACAATGTTTGCGTTAAACTACAGGGGCAGTTCACTTCAGAGGACTGTACTTTAATCACTGTGGAGTAGTTAACCTAGAAAGAGCAGGCAAAAAGTTATGACAAGAATTAATCTTTTAGCGACTTCAATAATACACACTTAATATCATAATTCAGATATTTTAAAAATGGTATAGCTAGGTAGCTAAAACAGATTAAAAATTTCACAAATGAATTATCTATGCGAGGTAGCAACAAATATTGTGAAGAATATTAAAGGAATAAGCTATGTTATATCAGTAACTAAATAGCTACTTAATTATTCAAGGCACAAATCAAATAATATCAAAAATAAAGCAGTGAATTAGGGTAAATTACAAGTTATCAAACGGATCCACATTTTAGGACACTAAAGAAAAAAATATAATAGCTAACTATAATTGAAATTACATTTCCAAAGATGTGGAACCGTCCAATAACAACTCGGAACTTACCCTAGTCAGATTAAATCAAAGATGTTTTGCCGTTCATACCTTGAGAGTAAAATTCCTCTTGGTCTGCGTGAGAGCCTTTACGTAAATAACTTTAGAGACGGACCCCCCAGGGGCTAAATCCCCCACTATTATCCCCTCCAGGGCATTACTGGTAGTGACATCAGAGGCTGAGCACGACTCCACACAACTAGACAGCTGAGTGGTCTGCTCTAGGGCCTGAGAAGATGGTGGAGAGAGGCCCATGCCTAGTGTCAGGGCAGTGATGGCTCTTTCTTCTTGACTGGAAATGTTCACCTTCACTTCAAGCCACTCCCACACTAGAGCATTGGCGTCATAGTCAAGGGACACCTCTACTTTAGGCACTCTGCTTATTACATTCAGTTCAGTGATGGGGGTGACATGGGGTGTGGGGGATATGAACTCAGTCTGCATCTTTGGGGCACCAGTTGTAGTACCCGGGTAAGTCAGGGTTATGAGGGATGGAGAGCTAACGGAGGGGAGTAAAGAACAGCTGATACCGCTGATCTGAGGGAAAAGAAGAGGGGAAAAATGAGAATCAAGGCTTAAACACACTACCAGCGGCACGAGCGGAGCGTCATTAATGTTGTTTGGTTTTCGTATGCAGAGACGCTTGGCTGTTCACACTGCGAGCGGAGCGGCGCTCCAAAAAAAACCTACTATTAATAGCGCTCTTATCCGCGCTGCTCGGCTTGTAGTGTGTATGTACACTAAAGGTTGCTTCACACATCACTTCATTTTTCACCGATAACCGTCCGGCATGTCACCAGTCCGTCTCCGTCACTCTCCTCTCAGTTATTCGGTGTCGGTGAAATATATATCGATACATTAATTTCAACGGACACATTCACACAGTACCGGCTCTCCACAGTGATAAAAAATCACTGACCGGTGACGTCCCGGACGGATATCGGTGATGTGTGAAGCAGCCTTAAAGAGGAATTATCACAGTTATATGAAAACAATTACCCTATCTATACTAATAATTTCACTCGTGTGTTTATTTATTTATTTGGCGTCAGCTTTTACTCGATGGGTATTAATCATGAAGAATGTAACTATGATACGCACGGGAATATATGGACTTGATATTTAAATTCCTCTGTTTTTATTCAATTTTTAAATTTATTTTATCTATAAAATAAATTAGACTATGCAGAAAATTTAATTTTAATTGAATTCATTAAAAGTAACCTAATACCAGTTAATAATTTGGTATTGATGATGAGCCGTTATTTTTTAACGGGAAAGTACACTAGTATGAAATATTTTTGCTATTTTCCCTATATGAGATTTAATTAATTTAATTTTTTAATCTACATGACTTGATTGATTAAAAGAAAATAGTGAGTAAATAATGGCACACCTTATATGTATTATTTTCTACCCCCAAAGGTGGGGGTGTGAAGTGTGTCTTGAGGATGGTGGTTCCCCCAGACTGCAGAGTGAGAGGCTGTTCATCACAGGGAAGTGGCACAGGCTCACCACCCCCACTCACTGTCACCTTCACCCCCCCAATGGAAAGGGGGAAGGGAGAACTGTTCCTGAAAATGATAAAACGCCCCCATTACACATTGTTTTTTTTAATGTCCTCTATACAAAAAAATCGTTGAAGAAACCTCTGGTAACCATTTCAGTTGTTGGGAAAATGCTCACCTACAGTGAACAGTGACGTCACACTGGTCATAGGCAGGACAACTTTTCTGACAGAAGGACGCACTCATCTCCAGACAGCAGGACACTCCTGTCAGATCTACTGTCACTCTTTCTGTCAGGGCCTTAGCCCACAGATCTGACAGATCAGATGGTGCAGGTTTCTCGTGTTTGGAAACTGGTGGCAAACCCTGAAAAAAGATAAAGATAGAAATGATAATGATGGATCATTATAATGTACTTAAATGGTAATTAGCAAATAGGGTTATGACAATATATAAAACAACTATAATATAACAAACTTATTGATAATGGTAATTTATATTGAGATATAAATCCTGGTCTGATACCTAGATGCAACTCTATGGATAACATCAAATATCTAAGGCATCACATTTTAACAAAACTTTGGCATACATTTTACAGTGATTATTTTACATCTATTTTAAATATTACACACGTCTCACAATATCACAAATATGACAAAATTACGGATGAATTTTTTGGTTTATTATTATACATTGTGTTGTAAGCTCTGAAGTATTTTCTTTGGTGATGTACGGTTCTAGACTTATAATGCAATATAAATGCTGATACACCTGAGGTTAATTTCACAACTATTTATTAATTATCTGTTTGAAATGCGTATTGACCCACCGGTGGGTCAATACGCGGTTGACGTGTTACGAACACATGTTCATCCTCACCTTGATTACATTAGCAATGCCTTCTTCATACACACGCCTCTTGACCTCCTCCCCTAACTTTATCTGTTTGCTGAGCATCTCCAGGGCCACTGCCATGTAGCCTGACAGGTCAGCTGTAAGGAAGGCACACTCCAGTGACAGCTCACTGCTGGCACCCACCAGACTCCACCAGTTTTCTGTACGGTACTGACTGCACACCAGTTGCAACACACTGCGACATCAAGGGAACAACTTGTCAGAGAGATGGGTGAGGAGTAGAAACAAAGTGCAAAAAATGGTGCATAAGAAAATATTAAAAAAAAATTGAAATAAAAAAAATGAGATGGAGAAAATGATAGGAAAATAAGAATTTTGACAATTTAAAATAATATTGAGGAAATTATAAAAAACATTAATTTAGAAAAATAAAAATAAAATGGAGGAAATTATAATAATCACAAATTTTGAAATAAAATAATATCAAGTTGCTAGATTTTAAAGAAACTACTTAGTTATGAAAGATGCAAGTCATCTTCACTACTTCCTCTCCATTTACCTCATATAATTACTCAATAGAATCGTCAAAACCTTCAATGTGAGAATCACCTTAATAGATACAATATACAGTAGAACTCCTCTATAGTGGATGTAGAGTCCTGAGTAAAAGAACTACCCCGTATAGTGAACAAATTTTTCTTCTGTCTGCCATGAAAAGTCATCAGTTATAGAAAACTAGTGGCTATTCATGGGAGACAAAAGAAAATTTGTTCACTATACAGGGTGATTCTCTTACTTTGGACTCTACATTCATTATAGAGGAGTTCTACTGCAGCACTTACAGTGTGATGAACACAAAGCATTACACAGCTGAGAAAAGCATAGCTTCTAAAATTAGCATTTATAAATCAATTTCAATGACACACTTCATATTAAGTAGCGAGATGTAAAATAGTACCTAGCTAACACTAATAGCGGAGTACTATTTTTACCCAAATATCGATGCTATAGCTAGTTAATAAATTAATTTAGTATAGGTTTAACATCTGCTTTGAAACCAAAGGCCATGTCGCTGACGTCAAAAGGAAATAAAATACAAGAAACTAGAAGAAGCAGTCAGAAAGTAAAGTGTCTCCATGAACAAAGTCACTTACCACCGTAGGTGATAATGCTCATGGATGCATAAAAACTACTCCGTGAATGCAGTCACTTACCAAGGAATGTCACAAAAAGGGACACAAGCACCGGTGGCTGCACTCACGGATGGAAGAGGGAAATGAAGAGGTGATAGTAAATGAAGCCTACGAGCCTACCGAACACAAAATTTAAGAGGAAAATGAAGAGGTGATACAAAATGAAGCCTACACAAAATTTAAGACCTCGTAGTTGAAGAGCATAACCCTAGCGCTATCCTCTAAAACTGAAAGTAGCGTTACAAAATTACAAACATGGTAGAAAAGAAAAAAGGCTATCCATAATCCAAATTATAACATTTTGAGGACCAAGTGACACCACCCCCCTTCTCTTCCATTCACCACAGACAGCTTTAGGATAGAGGCCTCATTAATTTTCTCCAACTATTTAATATTCTGAAATTAGTTAAATTACAGAATCAGAATCTACTGGTAACTAAACTGATACCATCCTTATGTTAGCTACCAGTATCTTCATGTTCAAATACCAATAAATTAGTTCAAGATACATAGGTACAGTACGACATCAGAACAATATTACCGATACTGTTAATGAAATTATCTTAATAACTTACATCCTTAATAACTTAAATGGGTTTTCATACGTAATGTAGTTAACGTTTAAGTAACTAAATATGATCACAAGAACAATAAATAAATTAGCAAACGCTGATATCTATTACGCAAGATCATTTCACATTATTTTCATATCAAATAGATTATACAGTTTTAAGAAGAACATTAGCTTATCAGCCATCACAAAATTTTAAAATATATTTCACAAGTAGCTACCGTGTTCCTCCAACAACACGATAAAGTGCATAAACTCCACAAACTATTTTAATTTGAGTAGGGGTTCAACATCTTCTTAAGCCATATCACTGACATCAAAAGGAAATGAAATACAAGGGACTTGAAGAAGCAGTCAGAAAAGAAAGAGGCATAAACTCCTCACACGAAATGCAAGATAGACACACTAAGGCAGTTTCAAAAGAGGCAGCAATGCATTCTCACCTTTCTGATGTCACTAAGACATATCTAACACTATCAACCATTTCTTCTTTTTTCTGTTCATTCATTTTATTGATCTGATCCCAAGAATAGACAGTCTAACAATCAATTGAAAATATAAGAAAATGACATGAATGTTCAAAAAATCGTCATAAATATATTTATCAAGGAGATAACGTTTAAGTTAGTACTTCTTTCATTAATCATCATTTAACATTGTAGCTAAAATATCTTTTGAAAACTAATGAATTATTTCTTCTGTTGACTCAAGTGTAGACACCCACAGTGTTTGTATAGTGTTTGCAAGTGATGCGGTACAAAGAAAAGATTGACAGTCTGCAGAGATGGGCGAAAAGTACATCGAAAGTACTTAAGTACTAAGTACAAGTACTCGTTAATCAATGTACTTGAAGTAGTTGCCCAAGTACTCAAATAAAAAAGTACTTTCAAAGTACAAGTACCAAGTACTTTTTAAAGTACTTTCAAGTACCAAGTACATTTCCAATACAATTTAAAAACTAATAATTTATACTGTTAACTCTGATAGTACATATTCTCAGTGACTCTTTTCTCTGATAGTACATCTTCTCAGTGACTCTTTTCTCTGATAGTACATCTTCTCAGTGACTCTTTTCTCTGATAGTATATCATCACAGTGACTCTTTTCTCTGATAGTACATCTTCTCAGTGACTCTTTTCTCTGATAGTATATCATCACAGTGACTCTTTTCTCTGATAGTACATCTTCTCAGTGACTCTTTTCTCTGATAGTACATCTTCTCAGTGACTCTTTTCTCTGATAGTATATCATCACAGTGACTCTTTTCTCTGATAGTACATCTTCTCAGTGACTCTTTTCTCTGATAGTATATCATCACAGTGACTCTTTTCTCTGATAGTACATCTTCTCAGTGACTCTTTTCTCTGATAGTATATCATCACAGTGACTCTTTTCTCTGATAGTACATCTTCTCAGTGACTCTTTTCTCTGATAGTATATCATCACAGTGACTCTTTTCTCTGATAGTACATCTTCTCAGTGACTCTTTTCTCTGATAGTACATCTTCTCAGTGACTCTTTTCTCTGATAGTATATCATCACAGTGACTCTTTTCTCTGATAGTACATCTTCTCAGTGACTCTTTTCTCTGATAGTATATCATCACAGTGACTCTTTTCTCTGATAGTACATCTTCTCAGTGACTCTTTTCTCTGATAGTACATCTTCTCAGTGACTCTTTTCTCTGATAGTACATCTTCTCAGTGACTCTTTTCTGTGATAGTACATCATCACAGTGACTCTTTTCTCTGACAGTACATCATCACAGTGACTCTTTTCTCTGATAGTACATCATCACAGTGACTCTTTTCTCTGATAGTACATCATCACAGTGACTCTTTTCTCTGATAGTACATCATCACAGTGACTCTTTTTTTTGATAGTACATCATCACAATGACTCTTTTTTTTGATAGTACATCATCACAGTGACTTTTCTCTGATAGTACATCATCACAGTGACTCTTTTCTCTGATAGTACATCATCACAGTGACTCTTTACTCTGATAGTAAGTACATCATCACAGCGACTCACTGTACACGTCCACACGCTTATAATTCGTCAATGTGTTTGGTAAATATTGGTTGTGATATCTAGGTATCACAAAATAATTATATTCAATGTACTTAAATTGGTCAATATAACTCATAGTCTCTATACATGATTGTATGTCAGAATATATAAATATTCACCGTCAGATAAAAGTATACAATGTCTTACAGTCTTAGTTTTCGATTCTACTGTTTGACAAAGTTTTCAAATTTACTGCTTGACAAACAATTTTCCAACATGTTGGACCTCTTCAAACTCTAGTTTTTATCCAGTTGCTGTAAATACAGTTTTGATGTGAAAAAGAATTAATTTTGTGGAGATTTTAGAACTAATCTTTTAAAATCTCTTGACTGAAAGGAAAAAATGTACTTTGCAAAGTACTTTTTACTTGGAAAGTAACAAGTACTTGTAAAAAGTACTTCTAAGTAATTATACAAAGTACTTTTTAAAAAGTACTTCAAGTAGTACTTGAAGTACTTACTTGTTACTTAGTACTTTTACTTGGTACTTGGAAAGTAATTTCCCGCCCATCTCTGACAGTCTGGACAGAGCTTAACCCTTTCTCTAGTAGCCATGTAATTATATGCCATTTTAACATGCTAAGCATGGACCATGACTGATAATTCCGATCCGGACCACGAGCGTGATAATGTATTTTTGGAAGTTATTAGCTAAATACAATGTGTTAAAATGAATTTCAGGAGGGGGGAAAGGCTCATAGTTAGGTATCAGAGTGACATCAGATTGAGATAGCTACATGAAGCCTATACACTCTAGCCCTTTTTACCCTTGAATTCCTTTCCAGTGAGACAGATTGTACGGAGACATTGAGGAGTTACTTCCACCAAAGGATACTCTGATAGTGGAATAGAGCATTCTACTGTTACCTTAGAGTCTAGCTTCTCATGTATTGAATTAAAAAAGAATCTATGAGTCATATCTACACATGATATTAGGGTTGAAATCATTTTTTTTAATAATAATGTCAGCTAATAAAAAAATTCATGAAAGGATATTGAAATAGATATTTCGCTGGCTATTATTCAGTGTCATAAAATAAATTATCAGAGCTTAAGTGATCTATCTACATCTCCTTCACACCATCAATTAGCTACTTTTTGACATGTTTTTTTTTCAATGTGCTAAGTAAGAATATAATCATAACTAAAGCCCATTAGTGTAAACTGTTCTTCATTTCAAAATTATACTTAGAAACATATGATTGAGACAATGATAAATGAAATAGAATCGAGTTGCTAAGCATAAATCATTTTAGCTTACAAAAATAGTTTCTGATAAAAAATAAGAAAAAAAATCTTTTGGGAGCTGATGTGAAGGACCTACTAAACAGCAACAACATGCAAATTAATATTAGAAAATTAGTTCGTACAGCTAGGTACTGCATGCCTGCAGTAATAATTATTAGTTCACAATTAATGAGTTATTTTTCAAAATTAGCTAGCTACTAGCTAGAAATTTGTAATTAAAATATCTTCAAATTCGCTATTGAGAATAAAATAAAATAAAATTGACAATGATTATGTAGACTTGCAGTTATGATTGAAACGTAGGACGCTCCAAAAATTGAAGTTATGAATAAAACCCTACAATAGTAAATTGCAGTTATGCAAAATCATAGACAATCATAAATAAATTTAAATTAATTATTTTTCAATAAAACGAAGCTAAAGTTAATCGAAATCAGTTGGACTAATCTACTCAAACATTTACTTAACTAGCTACAGATTGAAATAGAAAGTAGATAGGTACTGATTGAAATAGAAAGTAGATAGGTACTGATTGAAATAGAAAGTAGATAGGTACTGATTGAAATAGAAAGTAGATAGGTACTGATTGAAATAGAAAGTAGATAGGTACTGATTGAAATAGAAAGTAGATAGGTACTGATTGAAATAGAAAGTAGATAGGTACTGATTGAAATAGAAAGTAGGTAGCTACTGACTGAAATAGAAAGTAGGTAGCTACTGATTGAAATAGAAAGTAGGTAGCTACTGATTGAAATAGAAAGTAGATAGGTACTGATTGAAATAGAAAGTAGATAGGTACTGATTGAAATAGAAAGTAGGTAGCTACTGATTGAAATAGAAAGTAGATAGGTACTGATTGAAATAGAAAGTAGATAGGTACTGATTGAAATAGAAAGTAGGTAGGTACTGATTGAAATAGAAAGTAGGTAGCTACTGATTGAAATAGAAAGTAGGTAGCTACTGATTGAAATAGAAAGTAGGTAGCTACTGATTGAAATAGAAAGTAGGTAGCTACTGATTGAAATAGAAAGTAGATAGGTACTGATTGAAATAGAAAGTAGGTAGCTACTGATTGAAATAGAAAGTAGGTAGGTACTGATTGAAATAGAAAGTAGGTAGGTACTGATTGAAATAGAAAGTAGGTAGCTACTGATTGAAATAGAAAGTAGGTAGCTACTGATTGAAATAGAAAGTAGGTAGCTACTGATTGAAATAGAAAGTAGGTAGCTACTGATTGAAATAGAAAGTAGGTAGCTACTGATTGAAATAGAAAGTAGGTAGCTACTGATTGAAATAGAAAGTAGGTAGCTACTGATTGAAATAGAAAGTAGGTAGCTACTGATTGAAATAGAAAGTAGGTAGGTACTGATTGAAATAGAAAGTAGGTAGCTACTGATTGAAATAGAAAGTAGGTAGCTACTGATTGAAATAGAAAGTAGGTAGCTACTGATTGAAATAGAAAGTAGGTAGCTACTGATTGAAATAGAAGGTAGGTAGCTACTGATTGAAATAGAAGGTAGGTAGCTACTGATTGAAATAGAAAGTAGGTAGCTACTGATTGAAATAGAAGGTAGGTAGCTACTGATTGAAATAGAAGGTAGGTAGCTACTGATTGAAATAGAAGGTAGGTAGCTACTGATTGAAATAGAAGGTAGGTAGCTACTGATTGAAATAGAAAGTAGATAGGTACTGATTGAAATAGAAAGTAGGTACCTTTTAGCTTGGCTGAAGTTCCTGGCCTTGTGGTACTCCGTTGCCATGCCAACCATCAGCTGATTCTTAATGCGAGGACATTTGTACCTCTGGAACTGAGATATTGCCCTGGTGTACAGACTGATGATGGAGTCACAGTGAGACACAGAGTGTAACTCTCTGTACTGAATGGCGTCAACTCCTGTGAAGAAGAGATAGCACTGATTAGTGAGCTTTCACTGTGCTCTTTATTTACAACTATTGGTGGTTGTTGTGGAGAACAGAAAATGTTCTATGGCCGAATAAAACTTAACCAATTTTTGTATATCATAGTTTATATTTACACAGACCCCCAACCGGACCATTAACATAGGCTTCGTATTTAGTATTTATTACATGGAATTTACCAGTTAAATTATGAAATATCGGTCAGTTCCACATCTTTGGTCATAAAAAAAAACACGATATAATAATAATTACTATTAAATTATATTAATTGGTATCCAGGATAACCGCAGGTAGCTATCATGAATTCCAATAAAAAATAATAATTATTATATCATTTTCTTATATGACTGAAGATATGGAACTGACCAATAATTCGTAACTTACACACACCTTTAGCCTCCCTGTCGCTCTCAGGGGGTTCCAATGAGTGTTTGCCCCCTCTCCAGGGCCTCTGTCCGTAAATCTCCATGTTGCCCCAGTTCCCCAGCAGGTGGAGGTGCTCATTGGTGGCAGATGTACAAAGGTGGTGAGCCGTGTTGCGCCTCTGAGCCCCAAACTGAGCAGCCTGCTGGTAGTAGAAACCAGGGTGCTGAGTCTGAACTGCTGGCAAACCTAAGAGAAAATTATCATGTGGAAATGGTCATCTGAAGTATCAGCATATGACACTTTGTAGCTAATAATTTTAGTATTTAAGTAATAAGAGGAATCAATTATCAAGCTGGTAAATATTGGTAGCTACACAGATTACCAATTCATAATTAACTCTTTGAAGCTTAATAGCTACCTAGGATATATATAGCTACAGCTACTCATTGAAAAACGTAGCCAAGTAACCAACCAAATATCTGTTTGGCTTCAGATGCACATCATACTGTAACAAAGCCATATAGCTACAAAATGAAACTGAAATCATGTTGCAGAAATATTTTGCATAGCTACTGGGTATAATTACACATCAAAGTTTAATCAATTTAGAGGTTTGCTAAATAGGATTTGCTTCATCCATATAAACCATTAGCTATCTATTTGTTACGAAGTTCATGAAAATAATTTCAGTGTCGTTAAAAACAACATACCTTGCACCACAGACAACATACCTTGCACCACAGACAACATACCTTGCACCACAGACAACATACCTTGCACCACAGACAACATACCTTGCACCACAAACAACATACCTTGCACCACAAACAACATACCTTGCACCACAAACAACATACCTTGCACCACAAACAACATACCTTGCACCACAAACAACATACCTTGCACCACAAACAACATACCTTGCACCACAAACAACATACCTTGCACCACAAACAACATACCTTGTGCCACGGGCAACATACCTTGCACCACAAACAACATACCTTGCACCACAAACAACATACCTTGCACCACAAACAACATACCTTGCACCACAAACAACATACCTTGCACCACAAACAACATACCTTGCACCACAAACAACATACCTTGCACCACAAACAACATACCTTGCACCACAAACAACATACCTTGCACCACAAACAACATACCTTGCACCACAAACAACATACCTTGCACCACAAACAACATACCTTGCGCCACGGGCAACATACCTTGCACCACAAACAACATACCTTGCACCACGGCCTGTTCAAAAAGAGCACCAAACAACTCGTACTGAACAGACAGCCAGGCGTAATGTTCAAACAGCAGCTGCTTTGGGCCCATACGCGGCCTGAACAGTTCAATGTGGGCCCTGAACTGTGATATAGCGTCCCTAGGCTGATTCAGCAGGAAGTTACTTCTGCATACCTAAAAAATAAACCTGAATTTAGTTGGAGAAATAACAGCTGAAAAAGTAAGAAAACAAGGCAGAATTTAAATCAAATGATTAAGAAAACATTTTCTATAGACATTTAAATCAGTTTAAAATATTTTATTTTCCTGTAAATCAATTGGAAAATATCAGATATTGCATATTAAAACAATAGTTCAATAGCTACCTAAAAAAATGTAAAAAAATTGTTCGTAGATGACTAAAAAATAAACTGAAATGTGGGCATAAGAATGAACACGTTCTTGTCTTTAGACTTATGTAAGACTCATTTTGAGTTGCATCTTTTCATATATTTTCATAAATTTGACAACAGCGTTAATTGCAAAGACAGGTGATTATTTGTGTCACGGCCTCTAACCATCCACAACCTAATACTTAATCATAAGCGTAGCAGGTGTAGCAAACTAATATTGCGAAGGATGGGTAATATTTGTTGAGAACAGATAAAAAATTATTATATTTTTTTTTCTCAAGCTATTATATAAGATATACTTTTCGGGCATAGTATTTTCAGACACAACATAGGGTTCATACCTTGTAGTTGATGATAGCGGCAGATATTCTCAGTTCATGCAAGTTAGTGTCGGTATAGCGTAATTCTGACAGGTACTGGTAGCTTTGCTGGTAGGCCCTGTGAATGAGAGTAATAGAGTTAGGTCACCATCTGTAATAACACTGAGAGTACCTAATTACCACATAATATAGTTACCACAGGACAAATTTAGTAATACCGAGATATTGGACGGTTCCAAATTTACGATCATACTAGAAAAAGTATGAAATTAATACAGTAAAACCCCCTGAGTTATGAATTTCTGAGTTATGAAATGCACTTGAGTTATGAAGTATTTTCTATGTTAAAATTATAGAAAACGAATATTTAAAGAATTTTGTCAGAGTTATCCCTCTATGACCATAGTTCTCTAAAGAATTTAATCATAGAAAACTATCTGGAGCACCCGAGATATAAAGTGGCTTTGAGTTATGAAGATATCTTAGTCAAAAAAACTCCTATCTTCGGGAAATTATTAAAGGGCTCCATGAATTATTGTTCAATTTTCTGTACTTTTCATCAATAAAAATCCTTACCAATACTTCATAACTCAGAAGTTACACTGTATTGTAACTGTCCTTCCTATTCGATCGAAAGTAATTTCATACAAAGATTTTCTCAAACCATGAATTAATTTAGAAGTAAAAGAAGAAATTAGAAAGAGAAATAGGGCATTGAAGCTTTATAGACTAGGACTAATTGAAAGAGGTGTTTTTAATAGATTAAGAAATAAAGTAACCAAACTAATTAGAGATCAATGAAAATTATATTTTGATAGAAAGTTTAATGAATTGAAAAATGATATGAATAGAACTTGGTCTCTCATAAATACACTCATAAGACCTTCATTTTAGGACGGGAAAGGTAATATTGAAAAGTTAGTCATATCTGGTGAAAGGATAGATAATGCGAATAGAATAGCTGATGAGTTAAATAATTACTTTGTTTCGGTAGGGAGGAACATTGCAGAATCATTCGTAAATGTACCAGATTACAGAAATTATTTGGTGGGAAATTATAATCAATCTTTTTTTCTTCTCACCAGTTATTGATAGTGATGTTTGTATGATTATATGCCCTTAAAAAATAAAAAATGTTCTGTAAATTCATTACCTACATATGTTTTGAAAAAGATTTCTCATGTTGTTTCTCCTGTTCTGACTGTAATAATTAATATGTCTTTATCTAGTGGAATATTCCCTGATATGCTTAAGGTGGCTAGGGTGGTTCCTCTATCAAAATTTAATGATAAGAAAAGCGCAAGTAATTATAGACCAATTTCGATATTGGATTTGTATTCCAAAATATTTGAAAAAATAGTTCATAGTCAGATGTACAATTACTTGGAATCTAAAAAAATATTAAATGAAAATCAATTTGGTTTTAGAAAGAATAGAGGAACCACCCAGGCAATTTTGAACCACACTAGATACTTGTATGGTAGACTTGATGATAATAACGTCGTATTTTCTTTGTATTTAGATTTTAAGAAAGCTTTTGACTCTGTAGATCATTGTATTTTGTTATGTAAGTTGGAATTCTATGGCTTCAGAGGAGTGGTTTTGGAATGGTTTAAGTCTTACTTGATGAGCAGGAAGCAGTTTGTATGCACTAGTGGTATTAATTCTGACATTTGTAACGTTACTCATTCCCCAGGGCACCAATTTGGGCCCTATTTTGTTTCTTATCTATATTAATGATTTGCCATCAAGTACAGACTTCTTTAATTTCATAATGTTTGCAGACGACTGTACATTGACGTGTAGTGAAACTAAAGATAATATGAATGGCCTACCTGTTGTTATTAATGATAATTTGAATAGAGTTTATGATTGGTTATGCGCTAATAAGATTAAAATAAATAGTGAAAAAACAAAATATATGATATATTGTTATAGAGGTGAATATCTGTTTGACACACCCATTTTGATTGGTGGGAGTGTGATTGGAAGAACGAATGTTGTAAGGTTTTTAGGTGTTGTCTTGGATAGTAATTTGTCGTATAAAAATCATGTTGATCATATTAGTATAAAAATATCTAGATGCATTGGAGTCTTGCGTAAAATTCATGATTTTGTTCCTATACCCATTTCCAATAAAGTTAAAATTTTGCAGAAGAGAGCTGTTAGACTTGTTAATAGGTTGCAGTATGGAGATCATACTGTGGCAGTTTTTGGTAGTATGAAACTACTATATTAGACAAACTTTTCTGTTATGCAGTTGGAGTATATTTATTCAAAACTCATTATATTTTAAATTATGATGCACAATTGTTAGGATCATTAAACAGTTTCAATGATGTACATAACCATAATACTAGATTTAACAATCAATATATTTTGCCACGTTTTAGAAAAGTTAAATCTCAGTCATCGGTTATGTTTGTTGGAACTAAAACATGGAACGCTATTCCTAGGAATATAAAAATTTTTAATTCCAATAAAGTCTTCAAAAGGTGTTACAAGACGCATTTATTAAATTCATTGTGAGCTGTACATTCTGGTACCTTTATTATTCTTTGTTTTCATGTATTTTACATAATACTTTCATTTTTTTTTACTATTAGGATGCCCTAGAAGCAACTGCTTTTGCGGGCCTGAGTGTTCCTTTCATTGATTTGTATTCTTATTTTTGGCTGCTATACATCCCGAATAGCAGCTAACATTGTAAGGGAATATTTTGTGTAAATAAAAAAATAAAAATATATATAATTAGCTACGTCACATAGCTGGCTATAATTGTAAATGTGGAACAGACCGATAACTCGTAACTTACCCTAATAAAAGGTCTACAATTAAATATAATAAAAAAATCCCAATTCATTGACATCAGAGTTATAGACATAGCTATTGAAACTCACTTGCTAGCACTGGGCATGTCGTTCCTGAACTCGCTGAGCAGTCCAATCTTGAAGCTGTGTCTCACAAACAACAACTGGTGGTTGTTCTTGTTGAGGAAATCCCTGTGTGCCCTAACACACTTTATGAACGACAAGTAGAAGCCGGAGGAGATTTCAGAGAGAGCGATGTTAAGTCTGCAAAGATTAGAGGAACATGAGCTACATCAGATGATGATTTGGATCAATGAAACAGATTTTATACTAGCTATATCTATGAATTCTATAATTAATTGAAAGATTTGCTGATTAAATAAAGGGTTGCTAATCAGTACATAAATAATAAGATCAAGACTACCTACCTAGTTTTCTTCTTTGTAAGCAGCTATCGAAATTAAATTAAATAGTTAGCTACAGGTAATAGCTAATATTGAAACAGTAATGACTAGGGTTGTGACAATACGCTTCAATATAGCTATTAGATGATGTAAATATTATAGACGGAGAGAATTTACAGTATTTGATACCATTTCATTTCGTTACATCTACGAGTTCTAGTAGTATAAATAACCAACCAGTTATTTATTTAGCATGTACAGTGTACAAACCTAGAGCAGTACCCAGGCAGCATGTTAGTGTCTCCCAATGGGAGCACAAAGAGGTGCTTATCAGGTACTCCACAATCTGCACAGAGAGTGGATGCCCTCTCTCTGAATGCTCCCGTGTTTCTGTCATCTGAAAATGAATTAAGTAGAGGCTGTAATCCATCATATTAATGACGCCAAAAGGAGTAAAAATAATACAAAGTAATTTGGAGGAACAGTAGGATTAAAAGTGGCACCTTGACAAAAGTATTATTTCAACTTCCCTTTTTTGAGAGAAAGTATATAAATAATAGCTTATTATTAATTTATTATACATTTAACATTTATTTTAATTCTTATAGCTACTTGATAGATGCAGGAATCATGTAGCTATAAGAATTAAAACAAAAGTTAAACAATAGTCACCTATACGTTTTATTTAGCTACATGATCAAAAATGTGAAGCTGTTCGATAACACTGAACTTAGCTGAATATTTATTGTCAAAATTGATTCATTTCAGCAAATTTTATACTTAGATAATTGGAGATTTGACAGATAGCTATTTAATATAATGGGGATGTAACTCTAACTACCAAGCACAACATTTATCCCCTCTGCCTAATTCTCACCCAAGGCATTGGTAGAACTGGAATCAGGAACATTAGCAGAGGCGGTGTAACTCTGCAGAAGCACCACCACAATGCGGCATGAACGGTTACCTATTGCACTCCTAGAGAAACAAGACACGGATCATTAGGACATAGATCATCAGGTTACAGATCATTAGGACATAGATCATCAGGATACAGATCATCTAGGTTACTGATCATAAATAAGGAGCATATATATTTAATATGAAGGATACTCAAATGGCTACTTAGATTATAGCTAGGTGATTCATTTGTTCAGAAATTTAAATTTAAAAGAGCATAGATGGAAAATAAAATAAAAGTGAATTAGATAATCGTCACTTTTCAGCTTTAATTAACTTAAGTATCAAACATATTAGCCAATAACTCTATTCATCAAGCTGCAATTCTTCGTAAGGGTAATAAATAAATGCAGAGCTATCATGAATACAATTAGATACTCTATGATTGGAATTTTTCTATTCAAAAACTTGAAAATTGAAACCTACATTCCTGCAAATGCTTAATTTAAATAACCTCTTAATAACAATTACTCTAAGTCACTCACTTTACTTTAGAAACTTGCTCAACTAGAACCTTCAGCTTCTCGGTCCACGCAGATTCAGTCCATTCTAGCTCATAAAATAGGACAAACACAGAAGGAATTTTCTGCTGGTACTTTGTGAGCCAGTTTGACTTGAGGACTCCTTTTGGGGTGTACCACTCATAGCTTTGACGCTAGAAAAAAGAAGATTACTCAGTATTCATAAAAATTTAGTGTAATAGTTATAATTTTGAGCCCTTCTAGTGCAGATAGCGAGAAATTTATAATATTCCCCATTCTAAGTTATTTTGGAGAGAATTTATGATAATTTGTTCATTTCAAAGAAAATTTAGTTTCTTTGGAAGAGCCGAAGAGAAAATTAGGGAGTCAATGAATCTCACTATTTAACTTTATATTTTAGTTAACTATTGTTAAAAAGGTCCCTTTCCCTGAATATGCTCAAAATTGAGAGAATTTCATTAAGATTATTAGTAGGTAGGTAGCTACCTTTTGCTTTTCCTCAGGTAGACTGAGTGTATCAACTGCAGCAAGAGAGTAGTTCACTGGGGAGTAATCAGGAGACTTTGGCTGGTGAGTGAGAGCAGTCCACACAGGAAGATGACTTGCATTGGAGTGTGGATTTAAACCTGAAAATATGGATTGCATATTTAAAAGAAAGAAATTTGATATAACTAACTAGCTAGCTAATTGAATGGCATCCTTCAACTATAATTTCTTGAAACTATCAAGTTATAATCAGATCAGTTTTGAACTTTTGATGATTGATTGAATGTAGTGCAAATAAACTTATGAATTAAATCTCCACATCTTTCAATCGTTCTGAATCGTTCATCAAACCGTTTATCATGCAGAATTTGAGTTACCAATTGCCTAATTCATAATTTACTAGCAATTTCATGAAGCACATTATAGCTACTTATTAGCTTCACTTGTAAACCATCCCATGTAGCTATTTATGTTTTCTTTTTGAATAACTAAACAGAGAGTCTTCTCAGTATGTAAAAATATAAGAAAAATTCTTTAAAAATAGAGTCAAAAGTTATATAGGTGAAATATGCAAAATAGATAATGAAATGTCATAGAGATATAGCTAGACACTCACCCAATAGGAAGATGCAGCTCTTGCACTGTGTAGTAACCTCTTGAGGAATATGGTAAGGGTCAAAGTTTACTTCACTGTCCATTTTAATCAGATTCCTATAATGAACCAAATTAAGAGTAGGTGATTTGTTAAATTGTTTATTAAAGGGGCAGTTCAGTCAATTTTTGTTTTCATAATATTAATGTTGAACGATCACTTAGTAAGAATAAAGCAATCTTGTAGAATTAATTAAACAGTTGAAAAAATATAATAAGCGATATATATCATATTTTATAAATTCAATTTAGTTCCTGCGTCCTCCTACAGATGGCGCCACCACTCTGTACTATTTGTTTACATTTTACAGCTGATAACATATAAACAATTTTTCTATCAACAGGTAATTTATGAAGAGATGGTTTTCTTTTCAAAACTAAATATAATTGACTCGGACAGTTTTCAATTTCAAAAATTCTTTTCACCATTTTTATAAGTTAATAACCGATTCAAGTCTGGGACTGGTATTCATTTTGTTTACGTACTACAATGATTAGTTACGCGGTCCACCGCAGTCCACAGATGGCGCCACTAATTTACAATATACTTTTTATATAAACATTTCTAAAATCAACGAATATTCTCATGTTACATAAATAAATATACTAAATCGATTTAGTATCAATTTGGCGATAGTTTGATTTTGACTGAACTGCCCCTTTAAATATAAAGTTAGGTTAGGTAGCTATAAGCTAGAAATGAGATGCCAATGCCAAACAGCAAGCTCTTTTGCTCCATTGTCGCAAGGCATTCAAAGTTTTTAAATATGACAGGAAAGTCACCAGTGTTGTGAGAAAATGAATTTGCCTCAAGCTTGGTAAACCAAGGTCACAAGATTTCAGATAATCAAAAGAAGGGAAAATTTGGCTGCCAAGTGAATATTTTCCACTTGAAAAATAGTTTTGCATCTGTCTGATACAGGCATAGTAAATAGATAGACAAGTATACTAAGTTTGAAATTAAAGTTGTTCAAGTCTTCAGAAACGATGTAAGCAAATGACGTCACATATGGTTTTGTAAAAGTGAGAATTAAATAGGTGTGGTCAAGTAAATAGATAGAATTTTATATAATTTAAAAATATAAAAAATACATAATATATTAATAAAACTATTATTAGTAGAGCAATTTTCAATTTTGTTAATAGAAAACATAAAAATCATAGGAAAATAGAAATATGAACAGGGTTTTCTCCTAACCATATTGTGATTTATGATATTATTATTTTATGAAGATATTATGTTTTTATAAATATAATGATTTGGTAAATATTAAAATACAGTCTTGAGTCACACAGTGACATCCACTCTGGAAAAAGTGTTTTTTTTTGGTGAATTAATAATTTAATTACTCTGTTGGGAGTTTAGCAAACTTTAAAATACAGTAATAAATTAATGGGAACTGTATGATCCACAGCATTTAGCCTCTAAAATTCATCTGTTAGCCCAAGGTATTTTCCAGAGTGGTATGACATTATTAACTAAAAGCTACATTATATTTTAATTAAATCATCTTCATTTGAAATGGAAACCAATGGATATATAAGAAATATTTGAAATCTAGCTGTGTTATTTAATTTAAACTTTAGATTGATAATTAATTATAAGCTTATTAAAGTAGACTAGTAGCTAAGAATTTAACAGGTATCATGATTAGTGGTTACCAATTAAAATTTAAGTCAGGTAATTAAGTATGTCCAAACTCGCCATTTAAATGGCGAGTTTGTGTCAGTTTTTTTTAACCCTTTAATTGCAAACGCCAAACAGCGAGAAATATCTAATTTTCTCCTATGCTACAATGATATTTTTGAGAGAATTTATGATAATTTGATCATTTTTGAGAGAAATTTGTTGATTTTTGGAGAGAGCTGGAGAAACAAATGGAGAGTTTATAAACCATACTATTTTACTTGTAATTTAAGTTAAATAATAATTAGGTATTAGCGTCAGACCGGGTGGCCTTACGCACCTCAACATTCCTGGGGAAGTTGCGCATCGGTAATTGACGGCGAATGCGTGAAATTTTTTCCAAATCTGACAACATCATTGGAAAGAGCAGCTCAATCCCCTAGTCCATAAATTTCACAAAAATCAAGAGATTAAGTATAGATACTAAGTGTTCAAACAGAGACCTATGTTTTTTAGAGCAAAATATTTATTTTGGACTAGAATCGAATCTCTGCGAACTTTGCTGTAGTGTTGATAATTATGCTCAAATTTGATTGCAATTCACGTTGGATACGCATAATTTACTGTAGATTGACGTCATGTTAGATGATTTTAATAATAATTATAAATTATTGAGATATAACCAATGTACTAGATGCGCAAGAACACCCTGGGAATATTTTAATTCACGGGTGGACTTGCGCACATTCATAAATAAAGTTTTAAAGAGCTCTTATTCATTAATAAACCTGTGATATTCATCCACAATACTCCTATAGTATGCCAGTGGTAAAGTAAAGTAACCAAAGCTTCTGTGTGACCAAGGTTCAGAATAGTAAACAAGCCAATCTTCTGCTATGCAACTACTGTGAATCACGGCAATTGCACAGCAGACTAACGGCAATTGCACAGCAGACTAACAGCAGTTGCACAGCAGACTAATGGCAATTGCACAGCAGACTGACGGCAATTGCACAGCAGACTAACGGCAATTGCACAGCAGACTCACGGCAATTGCACAGCAGACTCACGGCAATTGCACAGCAGACTCACGGCAATTGCACAGCAGACTCACGGCAATTGCACAGCAGACTCACAGAAATTGCACAGCAGACTCACAGAAATTGCACAGCAGACTCACAGAAATTGCACAGCAGACTCACAGCAATTGCACAGCAGACTCACGGCAATTGCACAGCAGACTCACGGCAATTGCACAGCAGACTCACGGCAATTGCACAGCAGACTCACGGCAATTGCACAGCAGACTCACGGCAATTGCGAAGCAGACTCACGGCAATTGCGAAGCAGACTCACGGCGATTGCAAAGCAGACTCACGGCAATTGCACAGCAGACTCACTCTCACAGTAATTCCACAACAGCCTCACGGCGATTCCACAATAGCCTCACGGCGATTCCACAACAGCCTCACGGCGATTCCACAACAGCCTCACGGCGATTCCACAACAGCCTCACGGCAATTGCACAGCAGACTCACGGCAATTCTACAGCAGACTCACGGCAATTCCACAACAGCCTCACGGCAATTGCACAGCAGACTCACAGCAATTGCACAGCAGATTGGGGCAGTTGCATAGAAGATTGGGGCAGATTCATGGCAGTTGCATAGCATATCGGGGTTAGATTTTCTATGCAAAGTTTATACATAGGGTGAACTTGCGCACTGCGCAGTTTCACATTGGGTGTACTTGTCCTTGTGCGGTGCGCAAGTATGAAGTAGGTAGCCAAATTTCTCCTTGAAAGTAACTTAAATGTGGCGACCTGGATCCATTTTCTCACTAAACTGACGAATTTCCTGCCACACTGTGAAAGTAAAACATCCAGTCTGCCCAGTCTGCAAAATGTGTCTCTTCTCCCGGAGAGACTTTAATTTGAGAGAGAGCTACTCTCTGACTCTCAGCAGCAGATTCAGAATCTCCCGCAGCTAAATTAATGGTAACATAGTAATTAATTCAAAATCTCCCGCAGCTAAATTAATGGTAACATAGGAATTAATTCAAGATCTCCCGCAGAGATCTCCAATTTCTAAAATTCAATCAAAAACTCCCGCAGAGAGTCTTGGAAAAATGTTCCATATTCTACAGACTGGCAGTCTGCAGAATGTGTCTCTTCTCCCGTAGAGATTTTAATTTGAGAGACAGTTACTCTCCGACTCTCAGTAGCAGATTCAGAATCTCCCGCAGCTAAATTAATGGTAACATAGGAATTAATTCAAAATCTCCCGCATCTAAATTAATGGTAACATAGGAATTAATTCAAGATCTCCCGCAGACTGCAGAGATCTCAAATTTCTAAAATTCAATCAAAAACTCCCGCAGTGAGTCTTGGAAAAATGTTCCATATTCTGCAGACTGGTAAAACATGGACCATGGTGGTTGATCAGACTCAGTCAAATTAGGTACTACCGTACTGGAAATTTATGGTGGATTTTTTCAGCTTTTTCAAAAAGTCAGTGGATTTTGTGCACCAACTACAGACTGGCCTGTCTACAGAATATGGGACAATAGGACATTTTTAACTTTTTCTGTGCGAACAAATTAACAATCCTTAATATTCACCTACGGTGACGGTGTGACCTACCTATATTTACATTAATTTTACTGAGAACAGAAGCCAAAATAGAGGAATTTTTGGAGAACAGTTTACCAGTTCCACTGTTCCTGCAGTCTGGGAACAAGGCAGATTTATCAAAACAGACAAAAAAGAAAATAAATGAAGTAACCTTCAAATCAACTTTAATTATTTTACTATAAGTAAGGTCACATGAATGGTTTAGTTACATTTCCATCAGAGACATATAAAAGTTAATAAAGAACACAAAAATAATCCACAAACATTTCTTAATTAGGTAATTATTAGCTTTTCAAAAATAAAATATATTGGACCTTAACCCACCCTTTTTAAGGGACATAGCTTACCAACCATGTTAAGGTCCAATAGCTACATTATATATTTATGAGGTTAATTCAATAGAAATAAATAAATGATAGGTGGTGAGTCGGTGACCCGGTCAGTTTGGATGTTCTTACGTAGTACGTACCCCCCCGGACGAGTATCAAGGGCTGGCATAAATATCTAATTTGCGGAGTACTGTTATTTGCTGAGTACTGTTAACCTTAATTCTATAGATGGAATGAGAGGTGAAGTGGGCATCAGCACAATAAGGAGCAGGGTGGCTAGAGGAAGAATCCAGTATGCGAGAAAAGTGGTGCAGGGAGATAATCGGACGCTGCGGATGATCATGGGAAGCAGCAGAGAAGGCAGTAGAAGTGAGTGTTGGGAGGAGACTAGAAGGTGTATGCGTTGTGCACTGGTGAGGGAGGAGGAGCTGAAGGTGATAAGCAGAAATGTATTGAAGAGGAGAGTGGTCAGAGTGGTGGAAGCTGAGTGGAGGGTGGAGATGGAGTCAAAGAGTAGCTTAAAGATCTACAGGAGGATTAAGCTGGAGATGAGAGAGAAGGACTATGGTGGGAGCATGGAGGCGAGAATTTGGTACGCTGAAAGAACCAACTACATGAGACCAGGCCACAGAAGGTGGGGAGAGAGTAGAGAGTGTAGCTGCGCGGCTTTGAACTGGAGGACCAGAAGCATTTTGTACTCGATTGTGACAGGCTGGAGGAGGTTAGGGGAGCCTGGAGAGAGGCAGTGGAGCTACAGAGACCAAGACGTGATAGATGGGGAGGAGGTGATGGGATGTTTTCTCTTTGGAGAGCAATGTGAGGTGGAGAGGAGAGGAATAGTGTTGAGGATGTGGAGAGCGAGAGAGAGGATGATAAACGTGGAGGAGTAAAATTGAGGATGAACGGATGACAGAAGCGGACGATTAAATGGGAAAACGAATGAATTGTAGGAAGAAGATTACAGACCTGACAGCAAAGGAGACATCTGCAGTCTCACCACATTGGACATTGGACACTTTGCTGGTCAAGTTAAGTTAGTTAACCTTATATTGAAGCAGGAATCGCCAGGACACAGGAACATAAAGGCCAAAGGGTATAGTAACTAGTAGACGACGCAAAATATGACGTCACCAAAACAACACATTTCTTGTTTGTGACCAGGGTACAGGAACATAAACGGGTATAGTACCTAGTAGACGACACAAAAATATGACGTCACCACAACAACACATTCTTTGTTTGTGACCGCGAGCGGCTCATAATTCCTCGTATTTGCATGTTAATTTCGAGAAGTTTGAAGTCATTTTATAAGGGTTTCGTGCAAAAGAAAAGCGGAAATGACGATTGAACCTTAAAGTTGAATATATATATATAATTCAGGTGTGTTTTTATTGTTCATTTCTTTAACTTATCTATAAAAAATAGGGTCTTGAAAATATGCTACCTAGGAGCCTAAACTAGTGCTAGTTAACTGCTAAATTGTAGTTCCTAAGTATAACAAATAAGAAAAAAAAATTAAATACAATTTAACCAATGCCTAGTCAGTAATTGATAGGAAAGAATTAAATTTAAAAGTGACTAAGTTTAAGTAGGTTTTCCCATGTTTCAAAGTGTGGTCAGAGTCGTCATTTTCAGTCACCCTGTGGTCACGTCAAACTATAGATTCAATCAGCTGATTACCATACCCTATGTTACTGTATCCTGTTTGTGACCGAGCGGCTCATAATTCCTCGTATTTGCATGTTAATATCGAGAAGTTTAAAGGTCCCCTCCAAGCAAATTTTTTTATTGCTTAAATCAACGAGGCTAATGTTTCTTATTATTTTACTGCAAATCCCATCAAATTTGATAGCATATTTTTAATTTTATATGCTTTTAAATATTTTTATAATCCAAACTCTGCAAAACCTACTTTACTTCCGACTTTCTAATATTCAGTCTGAAGAAGAAGAATGTACACCATTTGTTTTGATTGTCAACTAGGTATTTGGTTTAATAAATCTATTTACTATTCGTTTAAAGATTTAAATTTGGATAAACTTCTTATAGAAAAGTTTATATACTTTTAGAAACAATTAATATCTTGAAAGAAGGTCAAAAACGCATTGTTTGTTTACAAGTCTAAATTTGAATCAAAACAAAGAGTGTACAATCTTCTTTCTCAGCGCCAGGTTGGAGATTCGCTCGATTGTTGCTCACAGAGTATTAAAAAACTTTAAAAGCAAATAATAAAATATATACTGAACCGAATTGTATGCGGTTTGCGGGATAATTATCGTAAACCTTAGGTCTAAAATATTATTTAATAAACTCATTTTTTCCCCGGAGCCTGGAGAGGACCTTTAAAGTCATTTATAATGGTTTCGTGTAAACGAAAAGTGAAAATGGCGATTGAACCTTAAAGTTGAATTTATAGATATAATTCAGGTGTGTTTTTATTGTACATTTCTTTTACCTAACTACATAGCTATAAGAAATAAGGTCTTAAACATATACTACCTAGGAGCCTAAACTAGTGCAAGTTAACTGCTAAACTGTAGTTCCTATGAATAACAATTAAGGAATAAAATAATGGAAATACAATTTAACCAATATGCCTTGTTAGTAATTGATAAGAAAAAAATTAAATTTAAAAGTGACTAAGTTTAAGTATAAGTAGGCCTATATTGTTTGTAGGGACTATGGTTTCTTTATTTACATTTTATGGAAAAATATACCATGTTTTTGCTGAGGCACTGTGTGGAGCCTGGAGGACAGTTTTAGGAGGAGGGAGAGATTGGTGGTTGTGGGGATTGATTTTTGTAAGGCATTTGATAGCATAGGAAGGAAGGCATTGGTGGAGGGATTAAAATACTACAAGTGTGATCCAAGGGTTATAGAGGTGGTATCGAAGTTGTATGAGGGTGACAAGACGAGGGTGTGGCGAGAGGGGGTAGAGCTTGGAGAGATCGAGGTGAAGAGTGGCATCAGGCAGGGCTGCACCGGATCACCTCAGATGTTTGTGATGGTAGTGGGGACTGGGGATGATAATAGAGAGAATACTGAGGAGTGGACTGGGATACAGGAGCGGAGGAGTGAGGGTGCCGGTGCTGTTTCATGCTGATGATGGCTTACTAATGGCAAGAACGGTGAGGGAAGCAGAGCAGATGATAGAGATGCTGGAGGATAGTGCAGGAAGGTGTGGTATGAAAATTAATAGGGATAAGAGAAAGTGCTTAATTTTCAATGGATGAGGAGAGAGGTTGGACGAGGTTGGGGTGTTGGTGACAGCAAAGAAGAATTGCTTTGGGGTGTATAAGGAGGAGCGGTTGGGTGTGGCGAGGAAGATGGCGAATGTGACGTATTCTGTTGTCGGGAGGTCTTGTGACAGATTGCTGATGGGAAAGACCTTCTGGAAGAGTGTGGTGCTCCCGAGCGTGTTGAGTGGAAGTGAGGTGATGGTGTGGACGAAGGCTGAGAGGGAGAGGTTGCAGAGAGTGGAGAATGGGGTGTGGTGCTGTGTGCACCATCATATGCACCAATTGTGACACTCCAGGGTGAGGTGGGCAGCTCGTCTGTGGAAGCGAGGGACATGAAGGTCAAGCTAAAATTTGCCAGATATGTGTTGGAGACAAAGAATGTGGTGCTGAGGGCGGTGTTTGAGAGGATGAGAGCTGGAGGATGGGTGTGTCCCTGGATGAAGTTGGTAAACAGCTACCTGGGTGAACTTGACATGGGATGGGGGGAGCTTGGGGAGATTCAGATGTGTGATATAGTGAGAAGAGTAGACGTGTGGGAGGAGAGAAGGTGGAGGAGAGAGTTGAATGAGAAGACATCGCTTGTTCACTATAGGATGAAGGAAGGAATAGGGGGGGGGGAGTCGTACGACAATAGCTGGGGAGCACAGCTGCTTTTCCGAGTGAGGAGCAACACTATGAGGTTGGGGTGGAGGTCAAGGTTCTGGGGGGTGAGGTTGGATGTGGGGTGTGAAGAGCGGAGAAAGAGACCTTGGAGCATTTCATCCTTGAGTGCCCGGAGGTGGAGGGAATAAGGCGTAGGTATGGGATAAGAACGATGGAATGGGTGATGGCATTTGGAAGTTTGGACAATGGGGAGATTTGTAAGTTTTTGGAGGTGGCATGGATGGCCAGGGCGAGGTTCGTTGGTGATAAAGTGAGTTAATGGTTTTTGCTAATTATTTAAAGTGATCGATTTAGTTTGATTATTTAGTTAATTTAGATTGAGAGATTTGATTGATAGCTTTTAGTTTAATTATTGTTTATAGGTACCAACCAAGGTTAATGAAACACAAATTAGTTTAGTTATTAATTATTGAAATAATACCTATACCTATATAAGAAATGATAATTATTTTAATACACAATAAATAATATTGCTAAGTCAAGAAATGATTAATTAATTAAATAACTATTAGTATGAAGTAAAGTATAATTATGGAAATATTCTAGAAGTTAGGTTGCAATCTTTAGTTAGCGTAGTTACCAGTTGGTAATTCGTAGTAAGTCGGTAGGTTGTTAGTTAGGTAGGTAAGTAGTTCTCGACTTGATGGGTAGGTAGGTAGTTTACTGTAGGTTTGAAGTTGCACTAGATTTATGGTTGTTACCGTTTGCTAAAGTGCAGGTACGTAGTTGTAGGCAGAAGTAAGCTCCCATTGCGTAGGTTGGTAGACGCCGTGGAGGAGCGCTCTAAAACTGCAACATGACTTGTTGAGTTCGAGGAGTAGAAGAGGAAGCTAAAGCACGCCACCGCTTTATATACTGCGAGTGTAACCTCGTGCACTTGGCACATAGCTCAATGCCAGCCATTTCTATATTCCTAATTAATTATAATATTAGATGAAGTGATAAGGAAAACATAAATATAAAACTATTCTAAAACTAAACATAGATAAATATACTAGGCAACTATACAAATAATAAATGAAAAATACCTACTATTAGTTTAAACATAAAAAGGGACAAAGAGAACATTCTAGAACATTCAAGAAGGGAAGAAAATATTGGAACCTAAGAGTAAACTAGAATTTAATAAAGAGTGTGATTAGTGTCACCACAGTGAGATGTCCGTGGGGTGAGGTGTGTTGGATGGGTGATGGGTGGTACGGCCCTGTGGAAGGTGTATGAGAGGAGGTGAGGTGAATGAAGACGAGCTGGTGACGATGAGAAGCCAGCACCGGCGAATTAATTCCAGTTCCTCCATGTTCTACATTATAATTTATTTTATTCGGTTAGTAGATGATTTAATTGATATCAATGATACCTACAGATATCATGGACACATATTAAAGTAAAAGACAAATAAAAATAATTATACGATTGTTTCCAACATGATCAAAAATGTCAAACTTACACAGAACGACGATCCAATTATTATAAGAAAAGGTCACACTGTGTGACCAACTGATGTTAAGAAAATGCTGCGAAATGCGACCATTTGATATTAGGACAAAGACCCATAATACTCTCAACTTTAATTCAGACTAACCTCTTACGAATTAAAGACTAAAGGGAAAGTGCAGGGATGATCATGATCGAACAGTCCGATAACTTGGAGATTACCGTAGAAGAAGTTTAAAGCATATCTCAAAATAATTAGTGTACTCTTTTGTTGCAGTTACCCATGCAATGTTTATTACCATGTACTCAGTCTTCTGCAGTTAGTGGTCAGTCGAGGAAGTTAGGAATCCGATTTAATGTTTTTGTGGGTCTTCATAGAACTTAATAGAAGAAATCGATTTCATAGGTTAGTCGCCCCTAGTTAGGGGGTCTATATCGTGGAACTCTCTGTGGTGAATTGGGAAGGGAGTATGGCGTTCCTTGTGCCCCGAACTGTTATAATTTGGATTATAGATAATACCTTTTACCACGTTAATCATTTTTAACGTTACTCACAGTTTTAGAGGATAGCGCTAAGGTTATACTCTTCATCTACGAGGTCTTAATATTTTTGTATTAGGTTCATGTATACCTACTGTAGTGTGCAAGACAAAAAAGCACTGCTAGAAGCAATCAGTTGGCAATACAGGGTGAAGTCTCTATTATCAGATGTGAATTACTGGATTAAATTTTCAATAGTTTATTATTATGAAACTCATCAAAATATTAGCATTAAAATGTATTCATTGTTCAGTGAACAAAAAATATGTATAAATCGAGTTGAATGACAGTAAGTATATCATTTACGCGAACTGCTATATAATATATTATACTTTTATTATACTATTTAGTAGAAAATTCTCATAGATTATATTGCATGGGAAAATAAATATATTTTTAATTATGGAGGGGAAGTTCCGAGTTATCGAACTGTAACTCATTTTAGGTTATGTAGGGAAGAAGTACTTGATAATTATTTAACAGTTTTAACCCATGGATATCAATTAAAATGATATTTATTATTAGGGATGTGACAATATGCAGCATAAAATATGCATAATTTTTGACGCGATATGCAGCTCATTATATGCCTATTTCTGCATATAATATACAAAAAGTCAATGTGCATATATGCTGAACCAAAATGCATATTGGAAATATGTATTTTATATGCAACATATTATTCAATATAGTGTACATATCATATGCTCTAAGTTAATTATGGAATTTAAAATTAAGTAAATCTGTATATAGTTATGTTTTATATGTAATTGTACTTTGGAGGTTTGGATGGAACTTATAATAAAATTAAAGCGTAATCTTAATTTTTTTTAGCTGTTTTTAAATTTAGACTTCTTTAATAGTAAATCAATTTCGAACATACACATTCAATTTCAAACAGTGGAATTGCACTTTATTATTAAATGGTATTTATTTCAGGATTTTAGAAGTGAATCTCCTTCTATTATCTGCTAATGTATTTTTGTACTGGGAAAACACCCATTATACATCACAAGAGACAAGAGGGGCAAATGTTTCCTTCTGCCAAATTCAGTCTTCTAAACTATCCTACATTCATATATCACATTCCGTTCATTACTTTAGTCATGAGTCATGACTCGAAAATCATAAACCATTTTGTTATACCAGCGGTTCCCTTTAAAAGTGTACCCAAATAAAAGCAGCGACACTAAGTCATTAAATAGTAAATTTGAACCGTTTTGTGTTTAATTATTTAAATAAATTATAAACATGCGAGCAATTACCAATTACCTTTCATATTTTTCGAGTTGTACAACTCTCTATAATATATTTATTCATTTATTTATGAATTACTATAAATATTTACTGAATACCAAGTGTCATATAAATTTATTAATACATTTGTAGTTTCAATATTCCACCTACAAACTTTTTAAATTTGAATAATTAGTTTGATTATTTATACTTCAGTCCACAGTTAAAAAAGTTTTCTATGCAGGGGTCCCAGAAGAAAACGGCATAGGTTAGACATTAAATTTTACATGTTAAAAATTGACCAAGAAGTGCATATTTCTCTGTCAGCATATATGCACACGTGCATAAGGTAAAGGGGGGGGGGGGGGGTAAACCATAGGTTTTTAAGAAAATATTTCAGGGTAAGTTACATTTTACCAGACAGTTTCACATTTTCGATCATATGATAAAAATGTAATAAGAAAGTTTTTTTTTTGTATTTTTCGCACTATCGAAATTAGTGCAGTTACCTCTCTCTGATAAAGCGTTCAGTGAATTTTCATCAGGTTTCGCCGCCAGGACCTTGGTGGCATGACACTTTTTTTTTTAATTTAAATATTTATTTTAGTAAGGGGTTTAACGTCGTGCTTCAGTCATATCGTGACTATTTCGCTGACGTCATAAGGAAATTAAATACAAGGGACAAGAAGAAGCAGTCAGAAAGGAAAGTGGCTCCATGAACAAAGTCACTTACCACCGTCGGTGACAATGCTCATGGATGCAGAAAAGCTACTCCGTGAATGCAGTCACTTACCAAGGAATGTGACGAAAAGGGACACAAGCACCGGTGGCTGCACTCACGGATGGAAGAGGAAAATGAAGAGGTGATAGTAAATGAAGCCTACCTAACACAAAAATCTAAAACCTCGTAGTTGAAGAGCATAACCCTAGCGTTATCCTCTAAAATTGCAAGTAGCGTTAAAAAAAATGATAAACATTTTAATTTAATTAATTTTTAAGGAAAATCTTTATTGGCCTTTAGTACCCCAAATTAACCAACAAAATGAGTAAATCATTTTGAAGTGTCAACTCCTTGACATGTTCACACTTAACATGCTTAATCAGTTTTTTAAATAAGGTTTCTAGAATAATGTAATAATCATTTTTTTGATTAAATTTTTTTCATAGTGTAAAATAGGTGAAAAATGGTTAATAAATTAGACTTTTAATATAAATAGTTATATTTGTAATCAAATTGACTGATTAATTATAAATACTATAAATGTATAAAGATATAACACAGAGGATTTGAAAATTTAAAGTAATTATTCTTCCATTAGTTAAATAACACTACAACAGAGTCCTAAATACAAATAGGTAATATAAGCACACATAATAACTAGGTGTAATAAGGAGAAAAATATCAAACAATTAGATCATTAAGATGTATTCAAAAAAAAGAATAATCAAATCATGTAGGAGATAGAAAAAGTGGAAGAAAAAAAAAAGACTTAATTTAATTAGTTAGAGGCACTTTTAAAACTTATAAAGGAAGTTGGAACTAAACAAAAAAAGGCAATCTGCACTTCTACAATTGACATTTTATTTTTTACGACCATTAATTTTTAGGAATTTGAGCCTAAAATTTTTTTATTTCATTTTCGCTGATTACGCGGTAAGTGTGACAAGCAGTCTCAGTTTCAACACGTTACCTACATGATAGTGCAAGAAAAACACGTTTGAAACACAATATTCTAGACCATAATATTGATAAGTTTTTTCGACCGAAAACACATAATTTAGCCTGTAATAGAAAAAGTAGGTACGGACACTGCATCATATTTTGAAGACCAACAATAGTCAACGTATTAAATAAAATGAATGTAAATCAAATACAAAAAAATCTTAATTCTTACATAAATAAGTAAAGGTTAAATAATAAGCATGAGAATTACGGTATCTATCAATACATCCATTATATGGATTGACACAATGTGTACTGGCACTTAGAAGATCATGTTAGAGTATCAAATATATGAGCTACTAATGCCCACGAATTTAAAAAAATGGAAATTCTTAATCATCCCTTTTACCTAACTTATACAGTATCACTCGTAAATAAAAATCAAATACAAAGGACTCGAAACATCAGTCAGGCAGGAAATTACATACATGAGTCACCTACCACCTGTCGCTGAAGAGCCCATGAATGCAGAAAAGCTACTTCATCAATAAAGTTACCATGAAATGTGACCAAATGGGACACAAGCAACGGTGACTGCACTCACGGATGGAAGAGGAAAATGAAGAGGTGATAGTAAATGAGTAGGCCTATCATGACATTATTCATCAAATTCAAACTGCAAATAGCGTTAGCTACAAATAGATATTTTATTGCTTTCAAGATTAATTATGTTATAATAAAAATTTAAAATGAGAAGTCTTAAATTTGTGACAGAATAGTTACTAAATTTGTTAGATGAGTAAAATAAAAAAGACGGAAAAGGTAACAAACGAAAGAGTGACGTCATAGTCAGTGCTGCGCATGCGCACAAACCATCTCCAAAAACTGTGACCCTCAGATAGAATAATGTTATTTTAATTTCTAATTTGATATCACATGCAACAATACGGGTTAGATTATCCAAAAAAAAGTTATTATGACGAAACTTAAAGCCTTTTATGAATCAGTAGAAAAGTTATAAATACAACAAATGATAGCTATACATATTAAGTTTGGAATTAAATTCTCCATACAACTAACTCACAATAAAACAAACTTATTAATAGCTATAGTTTAAGATTGATTGTCTTTATCTTAAGATATATCATTGTATTACAAAACTTAATAGATAATCATAAAACTTTTCTCAATAAATAAATAATCAATAGGCCGGTTTAGCAACTACATAGCTAACTCGCTACAAAAATTTTTTCCTATTAGAATTAATCAGAAATTTCATGATGTTATTATTCCAATAATTCTGATGAAGATTAATATGGTAAATAATATATAAAATATCTTATAGGTTCGTACATGTCTTTCGTTCACGGAATAATCACTTAGCGCCCAATGGGTCATCGAAAAGATCCCCATTTTGAGGTTTAGGGGCCTTATCCACTGGTGGAACTGTAGAGGAGACTGGCTTGGAAGTGGAGGAGATTGGCTTGTAAATGGGTTTGGTGGAAGCCACTGTAAAGGAGATACAATGAGCAATAAAAACAATGTAAAACATGTATAAACTTGTTCATATATGTCTAAAACTTGGTTAGGTATATATGTTTGAACTTGTTTGAACATGTCAAAAGATGTTAGAACTTGTCTAAACATGTTTGAACTTGTTAAGAACATTAGCCATTTATCACTTGGTGTTTACACATTCATTTCATAGAGTAGCTAATTGTAGTATTTCACAAATAGTTAGTTAATGAGTACTAATCAGTTTTGGGGGAGGGTATTTTCTTATCATCTCGAGAACACTAAGTTGGTTTAAATAAGAATAGAGAATGCCGTGTGAATAACTGTCATTTCTAAAAAAATATCTATCAGTGTGAGGATTAAAATTGTTGATTTGAAGCATAAAAACCTGTTAACTAATCTAAGTGATGGTACTCACAGGAAGAAAACAGGTCCTCATCACTATCCTCATCTGCAAATAAGTCAGTGGTGCCTTTAGTCTGACTGGGCGGAGTCTTGACATTTTTGAAAAGGTCTTCAGATTGTACTTCAGGTTTAGATGTACTGATTGTTTGTGACACGATCTGCACTTCCTTAGCGCCTTTTGCACCGAATAAATCCTCATCATCTTCAGAAGAGGAAAATACCAACTTTGAAGATTTGGATATTATTTCAGTTCCATCAGAGTTTTTGGAGAGTCCTTGGGGTGAACTGTTCTCGCTCTTCAGACTGCCTAATCCACTGTCTGTTCTGTTATCGTTGGGAATGGCTACTTTATCGGAACCATCTGATGATCCTCTATCATCCTTAACGGTTTTATCTTCAATAACGGCAGGGTTAATGTCAGTATTAACCTTTACGGGATTATTGTCAGTATTAGCCTTTTCAGGACTACTGACAGCATCAACTGTAACAGGACTACTGACAGCATCAACTGTAACAGGATTACTGTCAGCATCAACTGTAACAGGACTACTGCCAGCATCAACTGTAACAGGACTACTGTCAGCATCATCAAATTGCATACCACTCCGATTATTTTTGTAGTCTCTAGGTCTCTTCATGGACAATCTGGAAGGCGGTCTCCTCTGTTGATTTCCTTTTGGTCTCTCCTAAAAATGTAAAACAAATTTAAGAAAATAGAACACTAGCTATTCAATATCTAAATATTCAAACATAATAAAATTCCTATGCCTTTCTAGATCAAAATAATAACTATAGAAAATAAATAGCCATAAAAATTAAGCAGGCATGAATATTTGTTCAGCATTTTCTTTAATAATGAAATTATTCACCAACCTTATTAACACTTGGGAGAACATTTTCAACCACAGGCTCATTTTCAAAACTACTTCCCCGCTCCATAACAACAGCCTGTTTCCCAGACATCCCAGATCCCAGGGTTGGAGCAGAGTAGCGGTGAGACGTCAGGAACTTGTTGACGACGCTCTTGTTAGAGGGGGAGGTGGGGGAGAGGAGTTGTGTGGGGGTGGTGGAGGCAGACACAGTCTGTCTCTCATCATCACTGTCACCTCTCCTTCTCCTCAGTTTGGCCTGCAGTTCCGCCCCTCCAAACAAAGCTATGCCTCCTACAGGAGGTTTCTTCTTCACTTCAGGACTAGAGGTGCTCATTTCAGAACTAGTATCATCTCCACTTGTTGTGGTTTTCTTTTCCATCTTCTGTGGTGGTGGAAACAAAGCCACACCACCCACTGGTTTCTTCATAATTTTAGGACTTTCTCGCTTAACTTCAGCATCCTCATTTTTAACTCCAGCTGTCTTTCTAAGGCTGATCTTAGAGAGGAGTTCAGAAGAAGGAAACAAAGCCACTCCGCCAATGGGTTTCTTCTTCACTGGCTTCACTTCTTCACTCTCTTCTGGAGAATCTTTTGAGTCAAGTCCGCCATCCTTCATATCTTCAATGATCTTTTCTTTCCCTTCATCACCTAGGAAGTTGAAGATGTCTTCTTCATCTTCTAATTTAGTATTTTCCTGAGTTGACTTCACAGTGACAGGCGCCTTCAACAAAGATTCTCCAAAAATATCCTCATCATCAGACATGAAAAGATTAGGCTTGCCTCCTGCTTTTGATTCAGTCACCGAAATCACCGAATCTTTTATATTCTCAGCAGCTTTATCGATCACTTGCGACTTAGTTTCAACACCTTGACTGCTTTCTCTCTTGGCATCATAGTCGATAGCATGACTGGCAACAGGAAAATCCTCATCACTAGAGCCGTACATGAAGGACTCGTTCTTGTCCTCTTTGGGTGGAGGAGATGCTAAGAAATCTTCCTCACTGGAGGAATCAAATAAACTACTCTTCACTGTGCTGGATGAGACAGGTTTAGAGATGGGTATGATAGGCATTTTGGAGGCAGGTGGTTCCTTGCTTGTTTTACTCAAGCTCTCTTCAGTATTAGGAGATATTACTGCAGGTTTCGAGGACTTGCTATTGGTTCTAATATCTTGATCAGCTGAAGAGAATAAGTTTTCATCGCTACTAGAGCTGAATAACCCGGTAGTAGTTTTCGGTATTACTTTAGGAATATTTTTCACTTCCTGAGTCTTTACATTATCATTAGGCTTTGACACATTACCAGCAGAGGATTTAGGGGGACTTTTAGAACTAGAAACGTCACTAGTAGTTAACGATGAAACCTCTTTGTTGATACTCATTTTACTAGGATCAGCATAAGTATGCTGAGAAACATCTTTTGATTTAACTATAGAGTTGAATAGATCCTCATCATCACTCGAAAATAATCCGTGTGCAGTCACCTTTGCAGGTGGATCAGTCACCTTCATAGGTGGAACAGTCACCTTAGCAGGTGGAACAGTCACCTTTGTAGGTGGAACAGTCACCTTTGCAGGTGGAACAGTCACCTTTGCAGGTGGAACAGTCACCTTTGCATGTGGAACAGTCACCTTTGCAGGTGGAACAGTCACCTTTGCAGGTGGAACATTTGGAATTACGAAAAAGCCATCTTCGTCTTCATCGTCAAAAAGAGATGCTGGTTTCTGTTTAGTTTGAGAGGGTTTAGATTCTTCTGAGTTTTCACTTTCTTTTCCATCTTCAGGCACTTCATCTCTCTCTGAATTCTTAGGTTTGAGGATTGAAGCAGTAACAGCAGAACTGAAGATATTAACCCCTCCTACAGGAACCTGATTAGGTGATATAAGATTATAGTATTTATTCTCAGATTAAAATACATGGTTAATCTCATTAAGCATAACTTTGACCATTTAGCACGCTATCTAGAAATTAAGCTAAGATAACTAGAAGAGATATTTTTTGATTTTAACTTACTCTAGGTCCAGTGTTCTCTACTAGGGTATTTTTAGAGGTTTCTTTAGAGGAGAAGTTAAAGTCATCTTCAGAATCATTCGCAGAGATACTTTTCTCAGGAGGTTGAGCTGAAATTTGATAAAAATTAACCAATATTGTATCAAAATTTTCAATCTCAAAATAAAAGGGCATCATAATTTGTTTGTATTGAGAACAATTCACAAATAGTCCAATTGATAATTCAATAATGAAATATTTTTTAAAGGTAAACAGCAAACTCACCAACAATTGGAGGTGGGATTCTACCAAACAAGTCATCTTCTTCTGTGTCACTACTGAAAATACTCTTCAGAGGCTTGGTAGTTGCAGCTGGTTTGTTCGGATTAGGTTGAGAGATTGTCGGAACCTTTTTCTCAGGCAAGGCCCTGACATTAGCCACGCTTGACAAGGGAGGTGGTTTGGCTTTGAAGAGATCATCATCCGAGTCCGAGGAAGACATTGCTTGCTGAGCGAGTCGTGATGACTTGAACCGATTGGATATTTCGTCAGCTATGGTGTTTGGAACGACTGGTGATGGAGCGGGATTTGGAGTCTTGTCTTTCGGCAAAATCTGAGAAGAGAGAAATGGTAAAAATGAGGGGAGAGAAATGGGAAAAATGAGTGGAGAAAAAGATGGTAGAAAGAGGGAAGAAAAGATGGTAGAAAGAGGGAAGAAAAAGATGGTAGAAAGAGGGAAGAAAAAGATGGTAGAAAGAGGGAAGAAAAAGATAGTAGAAAGTGGGAAGAAAAAGATGGTAAAGAGGGAAGAAAAAGATGGTAGAAAGAGGGAAGAAAAAGATGGTAGAAAGAGGGAAGAAAAAGATGGTAGAAAGTGGGAAGAAAAAGATGGTAGAAAGTGGGAAGAAAAAGATGGTAGAAAGAGAGAAGAAAAAGATGGTAGAAAGAGGGAAGAAAAAGATGGTAGAAAGAGGGAAGAAAAAGATGGTAGAAAGAGAGAAGAAAAAGATGGTAAATAAGGGAGGACAAAATGAAGGAAGAAATTTCGAAAGAAGGAGGAGTTGACAGCTAAACCCATTTTAGGGAAAACAAGGTTAAAAAATACACTATTTACTTTGTAGAAAGTGATCAAATCCAAATTAATTGGAATGACAGTTACTCACTTTGCTTATAATCCAAACAACAAGAGCTGCCCCGACTACAGCAACTAAAAAGCTGACCATGCTGCAGCAAGAGAGTGAATATCACTCTTAGATAAGAGATAAGAACTGATAAGAATGCTCTATCACAGATAAGAAGTTCTCTGCAAGCTACCTAAAGCAACTTATTTTAGATAAGGTAAATTTTAATTGAGAAGATATTGCAATATCTTATGCAGTAGCGAGCAAAAAGATCAGAACGATTGCTCTAATGAGAGAAAATCCTCCATAACAAGCTTCATGGAGCCTATAAAACCTTAAAATTTTCAAAACAAATTCTAGACTCAATGGGTAATGAAATGGGAAACTGGTTTTCTGAACAAACAATTTATTCACAATTTTTAACACAATTAACAAAACCAAATCTGTAATTTGAGTGATCATAAACATCAGAATGATAACAAAATCATAAATTTAACTGGATAAATTATTTAAAATGTAACACAATGCTGCACATTCATTTGTACTTTGTATGTAGACCGTTACCATCAATGACAGCTTGACATCTCCTGCCACAAGAGTTAATTAGAGTGCTGCATTCATCGACTGATATTTTTTCCCATTCCTCTTTTAGATAAGTCCACAATTCATCGACATTACTTGGATTCTTATTCTTACTTCGTTCATTTAATAACTTCCAAACATTCTCAATTGGATTCATGTCTGGGCTTTGTGCCGGCCAATCCATTACAGTAAGGTTCTCCTCGGTAAAAAAAGGTCTTGATAGATTTTGCTGTGTGGCACGGTGCGTTATCTTGCATAAATATTGCTGGCTGGTTAGCAGCAGACCTTAAAGTAGGCAAAACATGCTGCCTTAGCATTTCCTTGTAAACTGCTGCATTAATTCGCCCATGAAACCTAACAAGAGGTCCAGGACCAGCAGCTGATATCATGCCAAACACCATCACACTTCCTCCTCCAAACTTTACGCTACGTTTGATGCACTTTGGAGAATATCTTTCCGTGACACTGCGTCTCACATACCGCCTCCCATCAGAACCAAACAAATTGAACTTTGACTCGGCTCTGAAATAGACACAATTCCATTGTTTCTCGGTCCATGTGACATGTTCAATAGCGAATTTCTTTCGTGCTAGTTGATTCTTCTTAGATATGAAAGGTTTTGTAGAAGGGGTTCTAGCCATCAAACGTTGTTCATTTAGTCTTCGTGAAACTGTATGTCTCAAAACATTGACACCTAAATTATCTTTAACCTTATTTGCAATGTCAGCTGCTGTGGTAAATCTATCTTTATTAGCTTGAAGTGTAATGAATCTGTCCTCTCTTGAAGAAGTTTTCCTAGGTCTGCCAGGTGGTTTCTTTGCTTCACATGAACCAGTTTCATCAAATTTCTTCAAAATACCATGAATAACACTCTGAGACTTCTTCACAATGTTGGCAATGTCACCAATTGAATGCTTATCCTCATTACGTAACTTCACTATCAGTTCCCTAAGTTCTAATCCCATTTCATTACCCATTGAGTCAAGAAAAAATTCTTACAATTTTGAGGTTTTATAGGCTCCATGAAGCTTGTTATGGAAGATTTTCTCTCATTAGAACTATCGTTCTGATCTTATTGCTCGCTACTGTATATGATTAAAGAAGTGTCTCTGTTGTGAATAGATATCTATTTAGTAGTTAAATCCAAAGTTGATATGAATTAGGAAGCTGTTAATTATTATCTTCGCAAAATTGAGGAAGATTATGTTTGACCGGAATTTATATGTAATTTTGTTACTTACATAAATTATTAAACCAAATTTCTGAAATTTGGTGGGACAATTGGTCATTAATCAGGATTTTGGGAGTGATTGGGTCAAAGGTCAAGGTCATTCATAACTCGAAAGTATTAAACTAAATTGCTTGAAATTTGGTGGATGAAGAGTCATTATCAAGGAACCATTTGATAAGATTTGATCAAGACAAAGGTCAAGGACATTTATATTTTATAACTCAACCATTTAATTTGATTAGATTTGATCAAGACAAAGGTCAAGGACATTTATATTTTATAACTCAACCATTTAATTTGATTAGATTTGATCAAGACAAAGGTCAAGGACATTTATATTTTATAACTCAACCATTTAATTTGATTAGATTTGATCAAGACAAAGGTCAAGGACATTTATATATTATATAACTCAACCATTTAATTTCATTAGATTTCAAGAGGGATCAGGTCGAAGGTCAAGGTCACAAAAAAGTCAAAATTGATTGAGGCGTTTTTTCTTCAATCAATTGAAAAAAAAAATCATATTTATGAAACTAATCAAAAATTTTGGAATGAAAAACTATTTATGGTTTTAGATAACACTGACACACCACACACAGCTCACAGTGACACTGTAGTCAAATTCACACTAACGTTCTTTCAAGTTCTTTTTAACTGGGGTACAATACACTAGTAATAAATCAGAAAGAGACTGCCTAGTGTGCCAGAATTGTTATGATAATCATTCTGTGTAGAGACTATAAAGATGCTAAAAATTCCATTGTAAAATAATAGAAAAGTGCGCAGCTTGAAATGAGGTTCCGATTAAAATCTCATGTTTTCTTTGGTAAAGTGACAGGAAATGGTTTAACATTCACAGAGATATTGTACACTAGCTATGAAATAATAATAAATAACATAGCTAGCTAACTAGATCGGGAAGCTTTTTAAAATGTAGGAACAAACTATTCCTGAAAATTATAGCTGTAATAATTAAAATTTAGAAAGAATAAAGAACAATAGGTAGGTAGGTATTCAAATATAGTGAAAAAATTTAAATTATGCATAGTAAATGACTTACATTGTGGTCATACAAAAACAAACTACTCTCTAGTTAATTAGATTTAAATAATGACACTTTAAAATGAGGAAGACATTTTTTAACTATAATAAATGGCTAATAATTATACATAGAATATAAATAGTTAACTGCATTCTTAAAGTAAAGTGCATTTATTACTAGGAAGTCACAAGTGTTAACTCTTTATAATTCTATTGATAATATTTAGTCACTAAAACAGAGAATGAAAAAAGGTTTGATGATTAGTAAAGGGTTAGTAGAAACCAAAACCTGTGATGGTAGTACATAGGGTGGGTGTGTATCTCTGTGATGATAGTACATAGGGTAGGTGTGTACCTCTGTGATGATAGTACATAGGGTAGGTGTGTACCTCTGTGATGATAGTACATAGGGTAGGTGTGTATCTCTGTGATGATAGTACATAGGGTAGGTGTGTATCTCTGTGATGATAGTACATAGGGTGGGTGTGTATCTCTGTGATGATAGTACATAGGGTAGGTGTGTATCTCTGTGATGATAGTACATAGGGTAGGTGTGTATCTCTGTGATGATAGTACATAGGGTGGGTGTGTATCTCTGTGATGATAGTACATAGGGTGGGTGTGTACTTCTGTGATGATAGTACATAGGGTAGGTGTGTACTTCTGTGATGATAGTACATAGGGCAGGTGTGTACTACTGTGATGATAGTACATAGGGTAGGTGTGTACCTATGTGATGATAGTACATAGGGTGGGTGTGTATCTCTGTGATGATAGTACATAGGGTAGGTGTGTATCTCTGTGATGATAGTACATAGGGTAGGTGTGTACTTCTGTGATGATAGTACATAGGGTAGGTGTGTACCTATGTGATGATAGTACATAGGGTAGGTGTGTATCTCTGTGATGATAGTACATAGGGTAGGTGTGTACTTCTGTGATGATAGTACATAGGGTAGGTGTGTACCTCTGTGATGATAGTACATAGGGTAGGTGTGTACCTCTGTGATGATAGTACATAGGGTGGGTGTGTATCTCTGTGATGATAGTACATAGGGTAGGTGTGTATCTCTGTGATGATAGTACATAGGGTAGGTGTGTACCTCTGTGATGATAGTTCATAGGGTAGGTGTGTATCTCTGTGATGATAGTACATAGGGTAGGTGTGTACCTATGTGATGATAGTACATAGGGTAGGTGTGTACCTCTGTGATGATAGTACATAGGGTAGGTGTGTACCTCTGTGATGATAGTACATAGGGTAGGTGTGTACCTCTGTGATGATAGTTCATAGGGTAGGTGTGTATCTCTGTGATGATAGTACATAGGGTAGGTGTGTACCTATGTGATGATAGTACATAGGGTAGGTGTGTACCTCTGTGATGATAGTACATAGGGTAGGTGTGTATCTCTGTGATGATAGTACATAGGGTAGGTGTGTACCTATGTGATGATAGTACATAGGGTAGGTGTGTACCTCTGTGATGATAGTACATAGGGTAGGTGTGTACCTCTGTGATGATAGTTCATAGGGTAGTAGTATACTCTGTGCCAAGATGTTTCTAAGAGGTTTAACTAGGTGCTACCTTGTGTGACTGATATGCCATAGCGATAGGTAACACTTTACAGTGTTATACCTTTTAAAGGTAACTGAATTGAGAGCGTTATGTATTATCTGAGTGATGAGATAAATGCTACTTATAAAAAGTTAAAATATAATTAAGTTGTCAAGATTTAACTTGTAGCCTAAAAGGAAAAATGTTATAAATGAATATTGTCCTCAGCAAAAATATCATGTAATGGAAAATATTAAAGAGAAGAAAAATATTAAAGAGAAGAAAAATATTAAAGAGAAGAAAAATATTAAAGAGAAGAAAAATATTAAAGAGAAGAAAAATATCAAAGAGATGAAAAATATCAAAGAGATGAAAAATATCAAAGAGATGAAAAATATCAAAGAGATGAAAAATATCAAAGAGATGAAAAATATCAAAGAGATGAAAAATATCAAAGAGATGAAAAATATCAAAGAGATGAAAAATATTAAAGAGATGAAAAATATTAAAGAGATGAAAAATATTAAAGAGATGAAAAATATCAAAGAGATGAAAAATATCAAAGAGATGAAAAATATCAAAGAGATGAAAAATATTAAAGAGATGAAAAATATTAAAGAGATGAAAAATATTAAAGAGATGAAAAATATTAAAGAGATGAAAAATATTAAAGAGATGAAAAATATTAAAGAGATTAAAAATATTAAAGAGATTAAAAATATTAAAGAGATGAAAAATATCAAAGAGATGAAAAATATCAAAGAGATGAAAAATATCAAAGAGATGAAAAATATTAAAGAGATGAAAAATATTAAAGAGATGAAAAATATTAAAGAGATGAAAAATATTAAAGAGATGAAAAATATTAAAGAGATGAAAAATATCAAAGAGATGAAAAATATCAAAGAGATGAAAAATATTAAAGAGATGAAAAATATTAAAGAGATGAAAAATATCAAAGAGATTAAAAATATTGAATAAATAATGAAGAAAGCTTGTAGCTAATATTTAGTAATGAATATTTGACCAAATAAGTGTGTCTATTTTTACAACATCCTCTCAACACAGGAAACAGATAAAGAAAACACTGTAAAAGATAACAACAACTATAGGCAGAAACTTTTGTGAGAAGAGTAGTATTTCATTATGATGGGAAATAATTTAAAAAATGAAAAAATGCAATTATATGATAAATAATTTTATATAAATGAAAATGATAGGTAGGTAGATTAAAAACCTAAATGAATGACTTAGTTAACTAGCTACGTGAAATAATTAGCTAATCAAAAGAACATAAAAGAAAAATAACAATATTGAAATAAATCATAAATAATAAAATAGCAATAACTAAATGATAAATAATCAATTGACAATAAATGATGAATATTAAAATCACCAAAAACGAAATATATTCAAATAGCAATGTATAAATGAATATCAATCATAACTATATATTTGATGTTATTATTATAGTACATAGGCACATTATATCTACTATCCCCTCACTCACGTTATTCCTGAAGGTAGACACAGGCCTGAAAAACTCCTCGTCACTGTCAGTCTCAGGAGAAACTCTAGAGGTGACTGTAGCTACAGGCCTCTGTCTACCAGTAGGTAAAGTCTTCTGCACAGCAGTGACTGTAGGTAGAGCTCTCTGTACGGTAGCCTTTAGGTCAGATTGACTGTCATCTGTCAGTATTCTGTCAGCAGGAAGGCTAGTTTCTGACATGTATTCAGATTCACTGCTGGTCTCACCCTGAAAAAAAAAGGATATACATTTTTTTCATGTAGCTAATAGCTAAAATCTGTCTTTTTAATCAAATTTACTTTATATTTTTAACCATGTATATTCATTAATTAAAAAAACAACAATTTAATCCTGGGACATTTCTTAATATCCCAGGAATAAATCCTTCTGGCCTAGGAACCCTGTTATAAAATGTTTGATTAAAGGAATAATTTAAATTACAGTTAACTTAATAAAATATTGAGACTTGCCTGCAACCTAGAACTGGTTGGTTTAAATGTTCTATCGAATATATTAGCGTCTCCAATGTCCTCATCATAAGAAGAGGAGAGGTCTTCCTCTTCTTCCTCAGTTTGAGGCTCAGGGACAGCGAGGCCCACTAGAGGGTCACTCATGAACTCTCTGCTCATGATGATGTGAGGCAAGGGCCTCACCAAGTGAGGATTGTTGAGAGTGTACAGTGTGGTGGTGCTGAGGAAAAAGGATAAAATGGTTCAGAAATAAAAAACAAACAATGTGAACCATGTTCAACTTGTGAAAAAAAAAGAGTTAGCTAAATCTAGTTATAACATAGTGAAACTAGTAGAAACATAATGAAACAAGTAGAAACATAATGAAACTAGTAGAAACATAATGAAACTAGTAGAAACATAATGAAACTAGTAGAAACATAAATAAACTAGTAGAAACATAAATAAACTAGTAGAAACATAAATAAACTAGTAGAAACATAATGAAACTAGTAGAAACATAAATAAACTAGTAGAAACATAAATAAACTAGTAGAAACATAATGAAACTAGTAGAAACATAATGAAACTAGTAGAAACATAATGAAACTAGTAGAAACATAATGAAACTAGTAGAAACATAATGAAACTAGTAGAAACATAATGAAACTAGTAGAAACATAATGAAACTAGTAGAAACATAATGAAACTAGTAGAAACATAATGAAACTAGTAGAAACATAATGAAACTAGTAGAAACATATATAAACTAGCAGAAACATAATGAAACTAGCAGAAACATAATGAAACTAGCAGAAACATAATGAAACTAGCAGAAACATAAATAAACTAGCAGAAACATAATGAAACTAGCAGAAACATAATGAAACTAGCAGAAACATAATGAAACTAGCAGAAACATAATGAAACTAGCAGAAACATAATGAAACTAGCAGAAACATAATGAAACTAGCAGAAACATAATGAAACTAGCAGAAACATAATGAAACTTGTAGAAACATAATGAAACTAGTAGAAACATAATGAAACTAGTAGAAACATAATGAAACTAGTAGAAACATAATGAAACTAGTAGAAACATAATGAAACTAGTAGAAACATAAATAAACTAGTAGAAACATAATGAAACTAGCAGAAACATAATGAAACTAGCAGAAACATAATGAAACTAGCAGAAACATAATGAAACTAGCAGAAACATAATGAAACTAGCAGAAACATAATGAAACTAGCAGAAACATAATGAAACTAGCAGAAACATAATGAAACTTGTAGAAACATAATGAAACTAGTAGAAACATAATGAAACTAGTAGAAACATAATGAAACTAGTAGAAACATAATGAAACTAGTAGAAACATAATGAAACTAGTAGAAACATAATGAAACTAGCAGAAACATAATGAAACTAGCAGAAACATAAATAAACTAGTAGAAACATAATGAAACTAGCAGAAACATAAATAAACTAGTAGAAACATAATGAAACTAGCAGAAACATAAATAAACTAGTAGAAACATAATGAAACTAGCAGAAACATAATGAAACTAGTAGAAACATAATGAAACTAGTTGAAACACACTAAACTAGTAGAAACATAATGAAACTAGTAGAAACATAATGAAACTAGCAGAAACATAAATAAACTAGCAGAAACATAATGAAACTAGTAGAAACATAATGAAACTAGCAGAAACATAATGAAACTAGCAGAAACATAATGAAACTAGTAGAAACATAATGAAACTAGTAGAAACATAATGAAACTAGTAGAAACATAATGAAACTAGTAGAAACATAATGAAACTAGTAGAAACATAATGAAACTAGTAGAAACATAATGAAACTAGCAGAAACATAATGAAACTAGTAGAAACATAATGAAACTAGTAGAAACATAATGAAACTAGTAGAAACATAATGAAACTAGTAGAAACATAATGAAACTAGTAGAAACATAATGAAACTAGTAGAAACATAATGAAACTAGTAGAAACATAATGAAACTAGTAGAAACATAATGAAACTAGCAGAAACATACTAAACTAGTAGAAACATACTAAACTAGTAGAAACATAATGAAACTAGTAGAAACATAATGAAACTAGTAGAAACATAATGAAACTAGTAGAAACATAATGAAACTAGTAGAAACATAATGAAACTAGTAGAAACATAATGAAACTAGCAGAAACATAATGAAACTAGTAGAAACATAATGAAACTAGTAGAAACATAATGAAACTAGTAGAAACATAATGAAACTAGTAGAAACATAATGAAACTAGTAGAAACATAATGAAACTAGTAGAAACATAATGAAACTAGTAGAAACATAATGAAACTAGTAGAAACATAATGAAACTAGCAGAAACATAATGAAACTAGTAGAAACATAATGAAACTAGTAGAAACATAATGAAACTAGCAGAAACATAATGAAACTAGCAGAAACATACTAAACTAGTAGAAACATACTAAACTAGTAGAAACATACTAAACTAGTAGAAACATACTAAACTAGTAGAAACATACTAAACTAGTAGAAACATACCTAACTAGTAGAAACATACCTAACTAGTAGAAACAGGATTAATCTAGCTGAACACGTTTGAATAATCATGTTAAAACCTGTCTAAACTTCTTCAAACCTGTCTAAAATTGTTAAAGACTGTTACAACTTGGTAGAAACTGTTACAACTTGGTAGAAACTGTTTAAACTAGTTAAAAAACATGTTTAAACTTATAAAAAACATGTTTAAACTTATACATATAGCAAACATAACTAAACATTATAGCTACTTCGCTACAGATTTAATTTAGGTTGAAAATAATAGGCTTAAGATAAACAAGTACAATTGTGTGATAAAATTTAGTGAAAGTTCAATTTTTTGTCAGGAGATAACTAGCTACATGAAAAATATTTCAGATACAATTATTTGCAAATATAATTTTTTGCCCACCAACTCATATTTTGGAGCTATGCCTCATCTGATAACACTCTTTCTGTAGCTTTCTTTTTAAGTAATACTTATATCAATATTATGATAACTAATTGGCTAGTTAGCAATTTTTGATGTAACCAATATCCATTATGAACAGGAGATGCTCACCATTGTTCATCAGATCCATTATCACTCTCGTCTTCAGAATCAGAAACAACAATTTTGTTATAATAGAGACCAAGAGTGACGAGACCTTTACTTAGCGCATCACTTTGCAACTCTGACGATGTTTTCTCTTCAACGGGAGGGTCTGCTTTCTGAAAAGTTTAAGGGCTAATTATTTATCTAGGATGTGGAATATATTTATATAGCTATTTAAAATATTACCTAGCTATCTACCTGATTGAAGGAGATATTGAACAGATAAATGACGCTGATATGAAGAAGAGTAGCTACAATAACCAGTTGGAATTGTTCTATAATGGCTTCTTTCTATAGCTACGTACGTAATTAAACCATGATTAAAAAAATTGGTTCCCCAATAGAAAAAAAATATTTCAAGATATTAGCTATTAAAAGAGTAGCTAGCAAGCTACCTTTTATGATATTTTTTTTTACTTTATTCAAGAATTAGCAGTGTTTAGTAGCCAAAAATTCTCCCCAAAATACGAGAAGGCCACACAATACCAAGGGTCCAAGGAAAACTAATAATCAAAATTATTATACATTGATTGATAGCTACTAACCTCTATATTCTTAGCTGGTCTGTCATCATCCATATAAGTTCTACTCTCCATAAATTGTGTTTGTGACAACATGGTGAAGGAGTTGTCGCAGTTGAGAATGTCCACTTCCAGTTTTGCGGTATTTTGAACTAAATCATCTAGTTTGCTGACCAAAGCATCTGTTTTGGTGCTAATTTGCTGGGGGAAAAATACACTAATGAGGAAACTGATAAAATTGTTCATTCATGACAAGTTAGAAAATGGATTGAAATGTGAACATTTATTTCAATATGAAATTTGTTTAGGAATAGCTATCAATTAAAAGGAAAACATTTTGTGGACATCAGCAACACCAATTTGTATTATATGTAATTAGTTAAACACACTCATAATGTAGCTAGCCATCATTCAACATTAATTTAAAATCTTTTCTAACTAGAGAGCTAAAACATGCAAAATATGAGATGAAGATTGTAAAATATTTTCTAATTTAAGTTCATTGCAGTTTTACTGAAGGTAGCTAAGTTGATGATTGTCAAGGTAGTTGTTGAACTATTATTTATTTTATACTTTTAGAAATTTGTAAAATAAATAATATGATTTATATTTTCACAAACTAGGTTATTCTAGTCTGAGATAAGGAAGATAGAGTATAACTCTTTATATCAAAGTTTATAAAAGTACTTAAAGTAGTAACAATGAGTGAACAATCTACTATCTAGCACAGAAAGCATGAAAATGGCAATAGATTTGGTATGATGCTTTTTATCCATTTTTAAAGTTACTTGAGAAAATTTGTTGAGTAGAACTGCAATGGCAGCATCTCCAGCTAGACTCCAATCTTCGGCATGACTGCGGATAACTTCCGGGTTATCTGCAGACTCCCACCATTTCGCCTCTCCACTTGAGTTTGCAGTCTGGAAAAAAAAGAGTAGATTGAATTGCTTGACACTGTGATAATTTTTATTCTTAATAAATAATAACAATTTCACTATCTAAAATAAATTTGGATTAAAATAAATTAGCAAACAGCCAGTCTGCAAAGCATGCACAATCAGTCTCCAGATATTTAATTTTTGGGACAATTTCTCTCTAAAGATTAATAGAAAATGGTAAACCAGGTAAATTTGGTAATGAAGCATGTTCAAACTCGCCATTTTAATGGCAAGGTTGTGACAGTCATTTTGAGCCCTTCAATTGGCAATTGCAAACGGTGAGAAATATCTAATTTTCTTCTATGCTGCAATGTTATTTATTTTGGAGAGGAATTTGGTGATTTTTGGAGAGAGCTGGAGAGACAAATGGAGAGTTTATGAGCCATACTATTTTACTTGGATTATGGATGGTACTGGTAGACTACACCAGACAGTCCAGACCAGTAGTGGGCAATTGCGGCACTGAGTGCGCTTTATAGCACTCAAATGGCACCGGTGCCCACCTCACCTGATTAAAAATTAATAAAAGTTACCCCTATTAAATTGAAAGGAATTAAAAATGCATTAAAAGAAATTTATTTCAATTACCGATAACTATTTTAAATGTTTATTTATTATGTTCAAGTTTCGTTGCTATTGCCTTTTAATATATTTGCATTTTGTCTATTATAGTATTTTGTAATAAGTAAATCCTGCTGATTTGCTATTTTATACAGTGACAATGTGGAAATTAAACATTACTGTTTAATTACTAATTGTTGAGCATCTGTATAATAGAGTGTGTTTTGACCTTATGGCCGTCATAGTAGAAGAAGAAAAACATCTGAATCTGTCAATTATTCTATTTAAACCCAAGACTTTACTTACTTGCTCACTCTAGCATAGAATATCATTGCTTCTTTATTTAATTTAATTTGTATTAATTTTGATAAAAAATTCTTTTCTAAAATATGCAAATGTTTGATAATTTTGTATGTTAATCTATGAGAGTGAAAATTGTTTTGATAAAGCTAGTTATCTGATATATTTTATTTTTTCTCCTATGGTGCAATCTTTTTTTTATGTTATTAGAAAAAACTATAGAAATAACTAAGTGTGTCATTAAATTTAATTTTCTATGAGAAAAAGAAAATATTTCGTAGCACTGAAATTTCTATCTGTGGCACTCGAAAAGAAATTTCTGCCCAACCCTGTTTCACTTTACAAAATTTTCTGGAAATTCAGCAGTGATCTTAGATGATAGATCTAATGATTCTAATCTCATATTGTTGCCTGTTGAGTGGTGACCTAAGTAAAATAGTCAATTATGTTTTCATATTAAACTAGCTATTTTTGTCTTCTCTAAAAAATGTTAATCTTCTCTAAAATAAATAACACTAATAAAATAGTCATAAATGATGCAATGCACATACATCAGACATCCCAGTCTGCCAGACTGTATTTCATGGTAAATTCCTCCGACTTGTCGGTGGGATTTTAATCCAGTCTGCAAAATATGGGACATTTTTAACATTTTCTGTGCGAACAATTCCTAATTTTCTCCTTTATTCACATGTATTTTTAACTATTTTACTGAGAAAAGAAGCGAAAATAGAGTATTTCTTGGGGAACAGTTTACCAGTTCCTGCAGTCTGGGAATTTTTCTGCAATGAAAATAATATTCTGGCAAAGTTGGTCGATTTTTAGCTAATTATTCCTATGTTATAATGTTACCATTAATTTTTGGTGAAAAAATGGGTAAAATGTTGGTGGTTAACCAAATTACTGGAAATTCATGGTGGATTTTTTCAGCTTTTTCAAAAAGTCAGTGGAATTTTATGCAAAAAAAACAGACTGGAAGTTATAGATACTGACTCCAGTCTGTACTTGGTGGCAGGGGCCAGTCTGCAAAAGATGCATGAAGTTGTGAAGTTTATCCGGTGACTATTGAGGCCTTGAAATTACTCTCCTGACTTATTCGGCGACAATTTCCTAATTAATTCCTATGTTTACATGTAAATGATGTAATTAGTGGAGAGAATTTTGAGATTTTTGGCTATTTTGGAGAGAAATTTGAAATTTTTTGGAGAGAAATTGCCTTAAAAATTAAATATCTGAAGACTAATAGTGCATGCTTTGCAGACTGGATTTGGTGCACAAAATCTCACTGACTTTTTCTAAAAACTGAGAAATAGCTGCCAACATTTTTCATCAATTTGATAATTTGTCAAGTCCTCCAACATTTTTCCAGTTTCCCCTCCTAAAATTAATAGTAATATAGGAATTAATAGCTAAATATCCTTCGACAGGACAATGCAGGATTTTTTTATTAGAGATATTGAATATCTCCCAGACAGAAGCAAATAACATGGCCAGTCTGCAGAATATGGAACATTTTTCCAAGACTCTCTGCAGGAGTTTTTCATTGAATTTTAGAAATTGGAGATATCTGCAGGAGATCCAGTATGCAGAACATGGGACATTTTTAATATTTTCTGTCCGAACAATCCTTAATTTCCTCCTATATTTACATGTATTTTAATTTTTACTGAGAACAAAAACCAAAATAGAGGATTTCTTGGAGAACAGTTTACCAGTTCCTGCAGTCTGGCAGGAGATCTTGAAATTTGAATTAATATTTAATTCTTATGTTACCATTAATTTAGCTGCAGGAGATTTTGAATTAATTTCTATGTTACCATTAAATTAGCTGCGGGAGATTCTGAATCTGCTGCTGAGCCATGTTTCAAAGTGTGGCAAGAAAGTCGCCAGCCATGTTTTAATGTGTGGCAGGAAAGTCGCCAGTTTAGTGAAAAATGAATCCAGGTCGCCACATTTAAGATACTATAATGAGAAATTTGAGTTCCTAGTGACTGGGTGAATATATTACACTTGGAAACATTATGCTTCATGCCTGATGCCAGTCTGTAGACTGTATTTCGTAGTAAATTTCCCTTTGAAAATAATATTCTGGCAAAGTCGGTGGAATTTTAGCTATTTATTCCTATGTTACCATTAATTTTCAGTGGATAAATTGGGAAAATGTTGGTGGATCAGCCAAATAACTGGAAATTTATGGTGGATTTTTTCAGCTTTTTGAAAAAGTCAGTGGGATTTTTTGCACCAAATACAGACTGGGCCTGATGCCAAGTAATAAAGCATGTCCAAACTCGCCATTTTAATGGCAAGTTTGTGACAGTTATTTTGAGCCCTTTAATTGTAAATGGCGAGTTTTATCTATTTTTCTCCTATGCTACAATGTTATTTTGGAGAGAATTAATGATAATTTGATCATTTTGGAGAGAATTTTCTGAATTTTGGAGTGAGCTGGAGAGACAAATGGCTAGTTTATGAGACATACTATTTTACTTGGGCCTGATGCATGTGTATCTCATGAGACTATTTTAAGAGTGATTTACTTGTTATTTACATGTTTTCCAACTCATTTAACCCCTCAAAATACGCCAATATACTGGCGACTTTGTCCATACTTTAAAACATGGGTCACCAGTTTAGTGAGAAAATAAATCCAAGTCGCCACATTTTAGACACTTTTATGATGAAATTTAACTTCCTAGTGACGATTTTACACTTGAAAACATCTTTATGCACCATGTCTGATGCATGTGTATCACTTCAGACTATCTTTGAGTGATTTACTTGTTATTTAAATGTTTTTCAACATATTTCACCTCTCAAATTTTCAAAAGTCATCAGTATACTGATTACTGGGGACTTTGTACATACTCTGAAACATGGCTGCTGAGAGTCAGAGAATAATTCTCTCTCAAATTAAAATCTCTGCGGGAGAAGAGACACATTCTGCAGACTGCCTGAGACTGGTAACATGGGAACATAGGATTCAGCCAGTCCAGTCTGCAGAATAAGGGACATTTTTAACATTTTCTAAGCGAACAATCCTTAATTCCCTCCTCTATTTACATGTATTTTACCAGTCTGCAGAATGCGTCTCTTCTCCCGCAGAGATTTTTAATTGAGAGACAGTTACTTTCTGACTCTCAGTAGCAGATTCAGAATCTCCCGCAGCTAAATTAATAGTAACATAGGAATCAATTCAAAATCTCCCGCAGCTAAATTAATGGTAACATAGGAATTAATTCAAGATCTCCCGCAGAGATCTCAAATTTCTAAAATTCAATCAAAAACTCCCGCAGAGAGTCTTCGAAAAATGTTCCATATTCTGCAGACTGGGTATTTTACTGAGAACAGAAGCCAAAAATTAAAATAGAGGATTTCTTTCTTGGAGAACACTTTACCAGTTCCTGCAGTCTGGGGATTCAGGAATTAAATAGGAGTAGGACTTGGGCGCAGGATTAATCATTAATAGTTAATACATACTGTTGAGTAAAATTGATGTAAGTATATATAGGAATTAATATATTTCTAAATTGTTCATAGAGAATATCTCAAATATCTCCCAATCTTAGACCTATTGTATTGTATAATGTATTAATGTATTTAATTATTTGATTTTATTCCAATAATATTATAATTTCTTTCACTTACCATCTCAAGAGTCAAGTTTAACAAGGTAGGTAGGTAGTAAGATGCAATGCTATTTGAGTTTCAATAAATGAGTTCAAATGAGTTCAGGCCTTAATGACTAATCCAATATTAATATAATATTTATATTATGATACCAGGTAGTCAAGAGACTTCTAATTTTGACTGACATTTGTAGTTAACACACTGATAGCTTAGTATTTATGTAAAATATAATTGTTTGCATATTATAACAGTAAAGTTAAATAAAGGTGGAAAAAAGTTCAAATAACCATTAGCTACGTAAAATATCTGCTCATTATCATTTCATTGTTTAAGTCAGCTGATTACAAAATAATCATAATAGGGAAGAACAATAACAAACATACATACCTATAAACGTGCGTTCTATTGGAAACTCTTCAAGTTAAGCCAAATATTTAATTCGAGCTACTGCTGTTTCGATAAATTTTTAGTTTCCCATTATTCATAAAGCCATTTTTTTTTAAATACAGAAGATTTTGTGACAAGATTAAATATGGTATTATATCAAGATAAGGTGTAAATAGAAAATAGAAATGTCTCGTTTTAATAATTAATTTATCCTAGCCCACCTACATTTTATAACCAAAAAGAAATAGTCTTATAGTTATCTTATCATTAAAATATTATAATAGAACAGGAAACATCACATATCTAGATAAAAAGATACTCATTTATACCAACACTAGAGTTACCAAGTTGAAATTTGATGATTGCTACCCAGTAAACATTACAATGTTGGGCCAACGTTTGCCCAATTCAGAACGAAACTCTAGGCTAACGCTGTCATGCCAGTCTCGGTGTATTGGGCCAGCAAAGGCCCGACGTTTTCCCACCTCATGGATGTCCACCGGCTCTGAACAGTATAACCTTGTATAAACGACTTATTGGTACCGGCAATACAATTAACGTACGTTGCCGATGACTGTATCGAACCGACGCCCAATTACCTATTTATCTAATATGCTTCGAGACCATATCCACTCGTATCCAATAAATAAATCAATTCAAGAATTAAAATTGAACATTCTCACTTTATTTGATATAATAGTACTTAGGTGAGGTGCATATCAATTTAATTAAGTCATTACATAATATCATATACAAATTAAAGGGGGAAAAATGAAGTGATGTGTGTGGGCATCGATCCTGCAACCTTGGAGCAACTATCCTGCAGTCACCGGTACCTCTGTCACTGCGCCTCCGTGGATACATTTGACTAAAGAAAATTTTTGATATTAAACGAGTCGGAGATACTTAGAGATATTTCAAAGTAAATTAAACTATATTGGCAAGCACCACTTTTATAACCAAAATCACAACTTATTCTTATTACAAATTGTACATAATAAGATGGTCAAATTTTTATATAATTGTAACTTCTTAAAAATTCCATTCTCTATGAGTTCAAATTAAAGAAAATATTTTGAGGCAACGACTCAGAATACAGATGAAAGCTCTGTGATGAAAGTTCAAAGTAATGAATGAATTAATTAATTAAAATTTGACCATAGATTACCTCTCACTCAGTATAATATATAGGTGAGTAATTAGTTTGATATTTTGACGTATATAATTGTGTTTCATAGAACATACAATCTCTGTGAAATATTTTTAATAATAATATTTATATTTAAAATTGAATATAAAGTATAATTTATAATGTGAATAATTATTTCAAACGAAAAAATAACTTTTCATATTAAATATATGAAATAACTAGCGGCCAATATCATGTTTAGGAATGAAATAAATAAAATGTTAAATTAATAATGGAAGGGATAACAGGCCTATTTAAACTAAATTATCAGAAACGGTTACAATTTCAAAAATATACTTAATTGAGGATATTAAATAAGCTATTTGGAGTGATTAAAGTTGGGAGAGATCGTTTGAAACTAACCTCTCTGATTGTCTGGTGATAACTGCCTAATAGAACTGGTAGATTAGTATAATAAATAACTTTTACATTAAAATATAGCTGGATTGGTTAACCAATGTTTCCTTTCATTGGGCCAGTGCTGCTTAATTGTCAACCGTTGGCCAAATGTCACTTTCATTGCATTGGTCCTGTGTGTAATAACATTGGCGAGCCAAAGCCCGATCGTGCCGTTACTTTGCCAACGTTTACCGACGTTGGCCCGATAGTGCAATGTTATCAGGGTATAGATTAGATTAATTAGCTATAGGTACTAACCTAATTGCTATAAACTTTTAGATTTTTAAGTGATTAGTATAGTCATATTAGGGCTTAACCCAGAAGAAATTCGTAACTTTACATATTATGTACTAAAAGAAGTGCAATTTTATGTTGATTAACATATTCAAAATCCTCTTTAATCGGCTTTGGACAAAAAAAATATAGTACATTAAAAAAAACATGGAGTATAGGTTTTTGGGGCACTTTCGAAGCAAAATAATCACATATCGTATGAAAACGTACCAAAATAGTAATAATTTAAGGTAAAGCAAGGTTACAATATCACTATAATAAGGTAAATAGTAAATTCAATATCAATCTTTACAATTACTAATTAAAAGTAAGCTACATATTAAACAGTAGAAGAAATTTTAAATTAAATAAATTGTTTCAATAGTTTTGTTTTCATGTTTTTTGTGCCTTCTAAAATCTTTTTTTTTTTCTTTTTGCAACCAACAATTCAAAAAAAAGCTAGAGTTTGAATAATTTGACTAAGTAAATATGTTTCTATTCTCTTCCTCGTCACTCCCAACGCTGTCTTCGTCTGATGAAACTTCGTCTTTGTCACAATTTTCGCACTCCACTCCATTGCAATTACAACACGCAGAAACACATGGTAGCCCGTGTCGCCTGCAGCTACAAATGCTGGTACTGCAAGGAAGGACTTTTCTAGCCCGTATTACACTGTGGCGCTCACCATGGCAGTCGCCACGGTTTTGTTATTTTTCTGTCTAACTCCGCCCCTTTTCTCTCTTTATAGTGAATAATTCAATGGCAAGCGCCATGAATTTGTGATCGCTCACTGCGCGATAGAACGAACACCGCCACCGTTTTAGAGGAAATGAAATTGTCACTGAAGCCTGCTAAAGAGATTTTAACTAGTGGAAAAAGAATTTTTTAAATTTTACAAGTTATTTATGACTGTGTATGGCTACTGCGTGATACATTGTAGAATCTGCATAAAGCCCGTATTACACTGTGGCGCTCGCCATGGCGCTGTTGTCTCTCTCTACAGATATGACACTCACCATTCTCAAAATTGCTATGACACTACACGAGTCGATATGGCGGTGATCGTGCATTGAAATTTAGGGAAAATTGAAAAATTTACTATGAAATGAATCGTAGCATTAAAATTCGATGTCATCACGATTTTATATTTAGTTAATTATCTTTTTGATAGTTGTGTGAAGCATTTCCATGCCTATACAGTATTAATTTCATTCAATTCTATTGATTGTATGGCAGCAACACTGTACACTCTACACAGAAGCGCTAATTCTTTTTTTTATACAAAACCTGCTTATTTCTTATGCAGATTCTACAATGTATCAAGCAGTAGCCATTCAAAGTCTTAAATAACTTGTAAAATGGAAAAAATCCACTATTTCAAATCTCTTTAGCAGGCTTCAGTGAAAATTTCATCACCTCTAAAATGGTGGCGGTGTTCGTTCTATCGCGCAGTGAGCGATCACAATATCATGGCGCTCGCCATGGAATTATTCGCTATTAGAGAGAAAAGGGGCGGAGTTAGAGAGAAAAATAAAAAAACTGTGGCGACCGCCATAGCGAGCGCCACAGTGTAATACGGGCTTAAGAAATGACCAGGTTTGTGTGAAAAAAGAATCAACGCTTTTGTGTAGAGAGTCCACTGTCCAGTGAGTGCAGTGCATGTTGTCATACAATCAATAGAATTAAACTTTTTGAAGGTCCTCTCAAGGCTCCGGGAAAAAAATGAGTTTATAACAAAACATTATAGAACTAAGGGTTACGATCATTATTCTGCAAATCGCATACAATTCGGTTCAGTATATATTTTATAATTTGTTTTTAAAGTTTTTTAGTACTCCGTGAGCAACAATTAAGCGAATCACTAATCTGATGGTTAAGAAGAAGATTGTACACTCTTTGATTTGATTACAAATTTGAATTATTTTAGATATTAATTGTTTCCTAAAGTATAGAAACGTTTATATTATAAGTTCATTCAATTTTATACCTTTACACGAATATTAAATGGGTTTATTATACCTATTACCTAGTTGACAATCAAGATAAATGGATTAACATTCTTTTTCTTCTGGTTGAAAATTTCTTAAACTAGTAAGTCGGAAGTAAAATAGGTTTTGTAGAGTTTTGATTATAAAAATCTTTTAAAGCATATAAAATTAAAAATATGCTACCAAATTCGATGCGGTTTGTAGCAAAATGATAAGAAACATTAGCCTCGTTGAATAAAGCAATAAAAATATTTGCTTGGAGGGGACCTTTAATATATAGGTATGGAATTGCTTCACACAACTATTAAGAATTTATATTATTCTTTTTCGATTTTCCCTAAATTTTAATGCATCACGACCCATATTTAGAGTAATTTTAAAATAATGGAGATAGATACCATAATCTTCTTCCTATTCCACGAACTATTATTACCACCAGCTGTACGATCACCGCCACATCGACTCGTGTAGTGTAAAAGCAATTATTGAGTATAGCAAGCGCCATATCTGTAGAGAGAGACAACAGCGCATGATGGCGAGCGCCACAGTGTAATATGGGGTTAGTGACGTCACAGTTACATCGTAAGAAGCGAAGAATGTTATCAGGAGCCACACTCAAATCTGTCAGAATAGGATCGTAACTTCCATTGGATAATTTCCAACCCCAATCGAGCGGGTTTAGTTCAACTCTCAGTGGTGTTTTTCATTCAATGAGATGGATTCGAAGAAAGTGATGTTTTGACGGTGACTTAATTGCCGTTTTAGATATTGTTGCTGCCTTCATAAACTGATGATAGCGCAAATTTTTTATTGATGATTTGCTGGTAGGAACTGGAAATTATCGTTATAATACTAATCTAACTTTTTAATTTACCTTGACATTAACAAATTAAATTCTTTTTGTTCTACTTCCTCTGCAGTGACTGTTTGGTGTTCGAATACTTCAGCAGTTTGTTGGAACGTATCTCGATTGTCTCAACCTTCTTTAGTATACTAGTTTTTCCTGATATAAAAGATTATCGATATAACTGTGCATAGCTTAATCAAAAAAATTAGTAAAGATTGAAGGCAATTCCGAATATGTTCATCATATACAAAAAAGTAATACGGTAAGACTAACTAAATTCACTATTTTGTAAAGTAACATCCAACACTAATTCAGATTTCTTCGTCCCCTTAAGTTGTTGCTAGCATCAGAATCATGTAGAGATGCATACCCTTTTTCCAGTGAAATATCAATAACACTAGAATATCACTATATCAGTGTCAGCCGCTACTTCAACCACATCTTTGTTATTATATTCTTTATACTCCAATGCTGCTGAAACGATTTGATGGTCCGCATCTCCCAAACTGTTTAGAACATCATGACCTTCTCTTCGAAGCTCGTCTGATAGGAAAGATATGAACTGTGACTCAATTGTTCTGCTCGTTCTTCAAAAATACTTCTTGGTTGAAAGTTGGAATCATTTCTAAGTTATTCAAACGGATAGAGGCACTCATTTTCCATGTTCGTGATCATTTACGTAAGGACCATTATCATAATCATATCCATCAAAAACGATACACGATCGCACATGACTTCTTGTTCACATACTTTGTATATTGATTCAAAATTGACTGATATGGACGTTTTTTGAGCCACTTTACTGTATGCAGTAGAACACCTCTATCCAGAACATGATGGAAGATCCGAGGATGTGACATCTTTCCTTAAAGCCTGTCCCAGTTTTGCTTTGCTTAATTTTCGTATCATCGAATTCTGAAACAGCGAGGTAGAAACGGCTGTCAGCTCGTACTGGAAATAGCTTCGTATATCCTCTCAATCAACCTGGAAAATTGTAGCAATGAGTCGACATGCACTTTCTCCTTTTCGATTCTTACTCCAATCTCTAGTGCCTTCCAGTGTCTTGATCTGATCTCTCTCTTCTTTTAATTAGTGATGTAGAATTAAAAATAAATTTGGCTGATCAAAAGTAGGTACTATGGAGGTTAAATTCACTTTGTAACTGTTACTTTAATGTTCATAAACTAGTTGACAATAAATCTCTTCATCGTTTAAGATATAAATAACGCGTAATATCGGATAATAATAAACGATACAAATTAACTTATTGTGCGGAAATGCACACAAGCATTTCGCTGCGGCGAAATGCTTCTAATGCATCGTTTTACTGCGCCTATTTTTAACTGGGTAGAATAATCAATATGCTATTTTTTTTATCCAAAGGATTTTGGATATGTTAATCTACATAAAATTGCACTTCATTTGGTACCAAATATGTTAAAGGGGCAGTTCAGTCAATTTTTGTTTTCATAATATTAATGTTGAACGATCACTTAGTAAGAATAAAGTATTCTAGTAGAATTAAACGGTTGAAAAAAATATAATAAGCGATATATATCATATTTTATAAATTAGATTTAGTTCCTGCGTCCTCCTACAGATGGCTTCACCACTCTGTACTATTTGACTACATTTTACAGCTGATAACATGTGAACAATTTTTCTATCAACAGTATTAACAAGTAATTTATGAAGAGATGGTTTTCTTTTCAAAACTAAATCTGGTTGTCTCGAAGGACAGTTTTCAATTTCACAAATTCTTTTCACCATTTTCAAACATAGGTATAATGACAGATTATCATTTTGTTTATTTACTACAATGATTAGTACGTCGGTCCACCACAGTCCACAGATGGCGCCACTAATTTAAAATGTACTTTTTATACAAACATTTCTAAAATCAACGAACATTCTAATGTTACATAAATAAATATACTTAATCGATTTAGGACCAATTTGGCAATAGTTTGATTTTGACTGAGCTGTCCCTTTAAGTTGGGTACAAATTTCTCCGGATATGCCATTTTTTAGGGACTATATGACTCGATAATTAATAATAATTTCTACTCTTATATAATAATAATATTGATGTGCGTCTATATTATATTGACTATATCAATGATTAGGTAGAAAAATTAAATATATAAAAATATGATGATAATTTTTCTACTGTTAATATGAAGATAAAATGATAACCAACGGCAGAAATTATTTTAATTATCAACTAGGTAGTTAGCAGTTAGGCAGTTCCTAATTAACCTTAACCGTAACGACAACAAGAATCCAGTCAGGAGAAAATATTTAACCAACATTAACATCAATGGATAATATAAATAGGTCTGTGCGAAGCAAGGAAGTTGAGGAGTTCCAGTCCAGATTGAAAGAGATTTCTATTATACTTTCAGAAATGAGATTAGAGAAGTTAAAACTTCTTCAGGACAACACTGAAATGCTGACAAAATCAATTGTAAGTAATTAGCCTAGTTGTACCAAACTAGTTAAATGGGTACCTACCTACTTTCTTTTAATTATTACATACCTTTATTACTTTATATTTAAAGCAGGCAATAATTAATCAATAAGGTACTACAGTACCTAAGTTAGACATACAAAAACTACCTAGTTGAAAAAGGTGTAGATTTTTATTTCAGATATCTAAGCTCACTAGCCTACTAGGTACCTATAAGCTAATCAAAATGATTTGTTAATTGGGTGGCCGGAAATTTCGGTCTCAGAATTATAAATGACCTCTCAACATAAATGACCGTTATGTAGTTTGCTGTATCCGTTAGTTTGTTGTACTGCTGACTGCATACTTTATGATTTTTATTGGAGTGGCAGGGGGTTTAGGGGGGGGGGGGGGGGGGGCGGCACGCCACCGATACATCTAATTCATAAGTTTTATTTAGGTATACCCGAGACCAAATTTTCCACTCAAATCTCATGTTAAATAATTTGTCAAAACACGTCAAAATTACTAATTTTATGTATCATGTTACAACATTTCCGATTTAATACCTAAATAAACTAAACATTTCAGTACTCATAATTTAAAAAAATTCTAATATTGTTCTTTAATTACATTATTATAAACTGAGACCGACTTTTCCTAGAACCGTTAATTATATCGAAATTCATACCAATAAAATTACTAATAGAATCAAGAATCTTCAAGAATCTTCAATCCATCATGATTGTCTTGGATACGGTAATAAAAAAAAACAGATTACTTTATAACAAGGTAGCCTATGTAGTATTTAGCATTAGTTACTAAATATGGTAACTATATTTAGTAACTACCTAGTTAGGTACCAGGTAAATTATTTATAAATGTTTAGCTAAAATTGACTAGGTACCTAGCTATTTGTGTCCCAATTATGGCCTCCTCTGTGTCCCAATTCTTCCTTCCAGTTCACTGGCTTCAATTCAATTAATTTACCTAATAAAAGATATATATCTTAATTATTATATAGTTATTTTTTTCTTAAAAGATCGAAAAACTAGGAATTCCCCCTAAACAGAATCATCTTTTCCGACAGGTTGATAACGCTATGTCCAAAGTACAAGAGACACTGGAGCGCTATGTCAGTCTCCGTAACAAGCGACTCCAGACTCTCCTCACCTCCATCGATAACCACCTGACGGAGACTAAGGGGCTGGTGGAAGAGCTCCACTACGGTAGAGACTCCGCCCTGAAGGCAGCCTCCACATTGGCGGAGAATAAGGTGGAGGTGGAGCAGTACGGGAGGCTCATGGTAAATAGAGGTTTAATTTTGAAATCAATTTGATAATAATTTTTGGAGCCTTTTCATAATATTAGAAATTAAAATGAATAACCTCGAGAAATTAGAATATATTCATTATAATGATGTATTAATCATGAAATATCCAAGTGAATTCAATTTATTAAAAGTTAATTATTAATTCAATTTCTCTTTGAAAATTGATATTTCAACATGTACAAACGTGTTTTTAACAAGTTTCAAACATATTCTAACAAGTTTGAATATGTTTTTGAAAAAATTATTTAGAATGGGTATAATATGTTTTTAAGCAAGTTCTAAACATCATTTTACAAGTTTTCAATACAGTCGACAGCAATTCAAGTAGTGTTTTTTCATTCTTTTCACAGGTGCAGGACAAGGATGCCCAAAATGTTATGGAAGGCTTCCACTCCACCACCCAAAGTCTCATCAACGATGTATCGGTACTGAGGGTCAGACCAGAGGAAATGCTTCAGTTCGTCAATGAGAAAATATCCAGCATGGTGAGGAGAAACTGTATGTAGCAGCAGTACACGTGAAGTTGTAGCTAGCATAGGGTAAATTACGAATTTTAAGTCAGTTTCACATCTTCGGTCATATCAGAAAAAACGATATTATAATGGTTATATAAATCTTATTTTTATTGGTATCCATGATACCTGCAGGTATCATGGATACCAATAAAAATTATAATATAGTTTTTTCTTATATGGCCGAAGATGTGAAACTGACCGAAAATTCGTAATTTACCCTATGTCAATTAGAACCTTCTTAAGGCATGATTAGTTCATCACCTATGGTTATTCCAATTTATCATGGAGGACTTCACAATAGTCCTAACACTTAGATTTTTACATGAAACCATAATGTAGTTTGCTGTATCCACTAGTTTGTTTTACTGCACACTTAACGAATTTTTAATAACCTAGCAAAAGTGTCTTTGACCAATAAACAGTAACTCTTCTTCGAAATTTCGAGTCTGTAGGGGGGCACACAGATAGATAACAAACTTCTGATTTCCCAAATATAGGATTTTTATATTTATCGCATTTTTTTCTACTCAAAACTTATACAATAACTACTGTATTTCTTTCACAACTGACCGAAAATGTGAAACTTATAACTTCCTAAAAACTTCAAATTTTCGTTACAGGCAAACTCGTACGTCGTGGCCCTGGAGCAGAGAATGAGATCTAACATCTCCGAGAGGGAGAAAAAGCAACAGGAAATGGTTTCCACAGCGCAGAAGGAAATTCAAGAAATATCAGCCATGATTCATAAGATGACGTCACTGCAAGGACACTTGGGGGCGTGGCTTACTAACGGAATGACTTAGAAGGGGGCGTGGCTTAGACAATTGATGCATCAATATGAAGAGATTAAAAAGTCAGTTACCAGAGGTGAACTGAATACCGGATGAAATACTATTAGGTTGTTATTAGAAAACACATCAAAATATGTTCATTGTATATGTACTTTTACCAGTTTCTTGTTGCCTCCACGATGTATATATTTCAAATAATAACGTATTGAAGTTTTCATCTAGTAACTAATTACAATTTTACCTTGTTGCTCTTTTATTTTATATTATGTCAGTAAGGAAGTTATTTATATTAATTAAATAGACTATTATTATATATTATTTGTTTTGGTAATAAGTTGAATGAATAGACGTGATTAAAGGAATATATTTTATTGACTATATATCTATCCCTGCTTTTTTATCTACACGCCAACCCATACTAATAGAGTCACAATAATTTATAAAAATATTGAAGATATAATATCCTTACTTAGATATTTACAAGATTAAAATAATTATCAGAAAAGTAATTTTCTTATTACTCATATTTTCCATTTAATATGAAATTAAATTTGAATAATAAAATGTGATGACTAATAAAGAAATAATAATTATGATGCCTTTGAGAAAAGAAATGTAATTCAATTTTGGTAAGGAGGTTTAACGTCTGTTTCGTAACCATATCACTCGCGTCAAAAGGAAATTAAGTACAAGGGACTCAAAGAAGCAGTCAGAAAGGAAAGTGGCTACATGAACAAAGTCACATACCACTGTCGTGACAATGCTCATGGATGTAGAGAAGATACTTCGTGAATGCAGTCACTTACCAAGGAATGTGACGAAAAGGGACACAAGATCAAGTGGCTGCATTCACATATGGAAGAGGAAAATGAAGAGGTGATTGTAAATGAAGCCTACGAGCCTACCTAACACAAAATCTTTAACGCTGTCCTCTAAAACTGCAGGTAGCGGTAAAAAAACAATACATAATCCAAATTACAAGAGATGCTACCCCTTCTCTTCCATTCACCACAACAGCTTCAGGATAGAGCCCCTGGGGGTGATAAAATAATAGTTTAGAGAACTAAGATTAACAGTCGTCAGTCTGATAGGATTTCATGATATTAATAGAAACTCTCTATGAATTGCTACCGTGATGAATAATGAATAATAAATACAATGTAATCAACCGCTTAAAAAATACACTTTTTTTTATATTTTTGTGTCTATATTTGATGGCACTAGAATACCTAGTTAGTTCAATAAGGTCAATGTCATGGATGAGTAAGTAATAAATGTAACATCAAAAATCACATTATTAGTTACGTGTTGACTTAACAATATTATTGAAGGTTAATTAGAAAATATTTTCCACGAAGGTGTTTAACTATAGTTAAAATTTCAAAATGGATGAATCTGTAGTGATTATGATCAACATGATCTGGTACGTTCAGACATGATCTGGTACGTTCATACATGATCAGTACGTTCAGACATGATCTGGTACTTTCAAGCATGTTCTAGCTCATAGCTACCAAATTGAACACTAATCCTGATAGTTTCCGTACTCTCTCCCACCACCACCACCACAGCAATGTAGTGGTGTACAATGCTACAATCCCGGGCGAATAGTGTCCTGTGTGGTTGTTTCATGCAGAGGGTTGTCCTGAATAACTCTTTTGGTCTGCATCACATACTGCTGCTGTTTGTAGTACACTTTGAACAAACCTTTCACTAGCAGGAATGACAGACCACCCTGGAAAAAGATAGTCGGAATTAGCTACCCTATAAAACCTTGTCAATTAATAGTAGCTATTAGTTAGCTAAATAGCTAAGGTTATAAACATATAGGAAGCAACAAATATATAGCTAAGTAGCAATGTAGTGTCGATTTCTTATTTAGTTTACTCACAAATACTAATTATCATTTGTTGACAGTTTGGTTTGAAACAGATTCATTAACAAATCTTAAATTATATAATATAATTAAACTATAGAACCAAATTTGAAATGGTGTGCAGTTTTAAAATCAGTAACCTTAGTTCTAATGGAAAGAGAAATAAAAAATAGAGTGGAGGGGACCTTTAAAGAGATTAGCTATTAAAAAGTAAAAAAACGATTAGCTAGCTATAGCTAATTTTAAAAATTATAATATCTCAAAAATTAAGTAGAGTAATGTTAAATGTTTCAAAGGTAGCTATGACTCACCACCATGGTCTGTGTGAGGGTGCTTCCTATGGAGGGGAAGAAGGCCTTCCCCACTAATGAGGCAAGGGTGGGGAGAGACAGAGCCCCACACAGGATGCGAGTGGCATTGATGGGGTCTGTGATGGCTACTGATGGGTTGGCTAAATTCTGCTCACCGTTAGAAAGAGAGTTACATCTGATGGAGAAAAGGCAGAGAGATTGTCATATTTTTATGCAGAAGTTACAATTTATCGGACAGTTCCACATTTTCGTTATATTAAATAAAAATGTACTAGAACTAAACTAATGAGGAAAAATGTTGAATTATTTACTTTTCCATATATGTCAAAGAATGTGGACCTGTCTGAAAATTCATTATTTACCTAACTTTATTTTGACTCCCAAGTGTCACCAGTGTATCTTCAAATATATCAATAAATGACTAGTAAATTAATTTCAGTTTGCTTGTTCTCATGGAGAAGAGTTGGTGATATGGAAAATGTGAAACAAACCTGAAAGCTGGCAGAACATACTGCAGCAATGGTATGTTAGAAACTGAATTGCGGATGAAGTTCAAAACTTTGTCCTCCCATCGAACCATTTTACCCAAAATGAGGAACACGGGGATGGTAGGTAACCCGACCAGCAAGAGAAGGGGGTCTGCAGATTCCATCAGAGACATGCCCTCTTGGTAACCAATTACCTGAAGAAAAAATTAGAGAGAAAAAGCTATGAATGAAACTACTTCATTTAAATGATAGGAATATCCTAATTTTGGGCATAGCAGGTAAATTGTAGCACACTAACAAAATTCGACGTCAAACATAAAAAATATGAATAAAAACATAGATCCAAAAATTTAACAATATTAATGAATCATAAAATGTATAGCACATTTTTGATATACATAATAGCTACATATTACAATATAAATTCGGTTCAGCCGGATATATTTAAGTCGCAGGATCAAAATTTACCATCTAACCTATTTATAGACCCTGAAACACCAGGTGCTGAACTCCATTTGTAAAATAAAATATGAATGACATTATAGAAAAACACATTAGTAACTACTTTACATGAAGTAGCATTCTCATATGGCTAAGGGTCCTCTCCAAGCAATTTTCTAATGTTTCAATCAATGAGGTTAATGTTTCTCTTCATTTTGCTACAAACCTGATGAAATTTGATATCACATATCTTTTTCTACTTGCTTTTAACATATTGACTATGTATGCTCAAAATGCAGTCTCGTAGCTACGACTGATGTGTTCAAAATCACACTTTACCTGCATTAGTGTAATGGCACCGTATGTCACGGCTACCCAGTAACAGGAGCCAACTATAACACCTGCTGCTACAAAGGGACAAACTTTGTACACCAGGGCATCTAGTTTGTCCAAGAAGAGCATTAGGTGACCTGTGAACAAAACATAAAACATTATTGGAGGTTTCAGACTAAAAAATGAAAGTTATTCAGATAAATGATAATTTGATATATATTTGAGATTGGATTAATCTCTTATATTAGATTGGAGTGTTAAAAATTCATTTTAATCACATAAAAATAAAAATAATGATGCCTAAAATGTAACCTTCCACAATCTGCGAAGGTATTAACACTACTTGTAAAATAGTGTAATTTGAAAATGACTAACAATATAGCTAATAATTTGATTGTAGAATTACCGAATTACTCACCCATATCAGGGAATGATATAATATACTGCATGCCACACTGCGGACAACTGACTTTGATGGAAGAGTTGCCCTTTTGTTTCTCATCAACCCATCTTTGTAGACAAGTTTGATGAACCTAAAAAGTTCACATTATCAATCACTCACTCAAATTAGGTCAGCTACTTAATAATTAATAGTTAAAAAGAGTATCATTTTAGAAAGAAATTCTAGCTCTATAATATTTTTCAAACATGGCTCTTACAGTTTTTGCTTTGGTAGTTAGATATCAACTAACATTCTAAAGCATGGTTTACATAATGAACATAGTTATTGAATAAGCCATGTCAAAATTTATTTTACCCATGTCTTTGAATATAATTTATTCAGATTAAAGTATAAGTAGCAAGATTTACCCATTTTGTAGTTCCTCGACACCTACAAGGCTTAACCCAAGTGGCATTTGGGTCATCTTCTTCATTAGCAAAACACACCCAGCAATTTCTGAAATTAATTATAGTTATATGTCTTGTTTTTAATAGAAATTTTGTCTTTCACCTTTTTGAAGTTAAACTGCAGCATCAGTAACATCATTTAAAAAATTACATATTAGCTAAGGTAGTATATTCATTATCACAACTTAAATTTTGTTTAAAAAACTCACTTGTTGTCTTCAGAAGCCATATCTGTATATATCTAATTAAGCTTCTCAAATTGAATTGAATGAATATCAGTAAGATAAATTGAAAAAGAGGAGATGGGATTGATAAATTCAGACAATAAATTGATGCTTTAGAATCAAAATAGCTCTTCAATATATTTTTTTAGCTAAACAATCTGTAAAAAGATGTGAGTTGATTTTTTCTATTAAAAATAGTTACAACAATTTAACAAACACCTCAACTTACAGAATGATTAGAATTTGGATATATATTTTTATAGAAGTCATAAAATAGTGAGTGAGCTACCAGTCTGAAAATACAACAGGATTTGAGCCCATCTGCAAAGTGCGTCCATGTTGCCGAAGATCTTTGGAGACGTATTTTTAGAAAAAAAATATCTTTGTAAGATCTTGGAGACACTTTCCTAATTAATTCCTATGTTTACATGTATTTATTGGAGAAATTTTGCAGAATTCTGATCACTTTGGAGACAGATTTGTCAAAACCTATTAAATTCCTATGTTCCAATGGTTATTTGCTGCACCCAAATTCCAATTTATTATTTGTGCTACAGTCTGCAGAATATGGGCTATGTTATAGAGTATGTCAGTTAAAGCCAATTAATTTGGCTTAGATTTCTGATTAAAAAGGTCAAAACAAAGATATGTCTAATTGGCCTAAAATTTTGAATTAATTTCTATGTTCCCATGTCATTTTTGGCTTGAAATCTTTAAAAAATGAGCCAATTTAGCTTGGCTTAGAATTTTGGTCAAATTTTGGCTCAAAATTGGCTTACAATTTTCCAGTCTCTGAAACATGGAATATGAAAGATATTTTGGATATTCCCTCTTTTCAATTAGGTACTGCGTTCATATGTAGTTCTAACACCCGCATTCAGGTGTCACAGGTACATTTGGCCTCTAACTTCTTTATTTGGGCAGCTATGAAGTTTAAACTTATACAATGTTTTAACTATATCAATACCGATAATATCCTGCGAAAATATAGTCAATTAATTAAAATTCGAATTAATTAATATCATTTTTATTTCATGAAAATCATATGTTAACTGTAACATTTCCGGCTTTAAGAATTTTCTAATGTAGATTTTTGATCCGCTATGTTCTGTTATGTTAACTTCATGATTGTTTAATGACCTGGCAGGGGGGTGCCATCCCCCAATATTCAATAAATATAGATCAGTATATTTATCAAAAATAAACTGCATATGTACCTGTGGGCTGTAACACCAGATCGGGTGTCTCAGGTACATCATTTTTCGAAGTTTGTTTTGCTTATTACTAATTCAAATTTCAATCAATTTAAAATATTTTCAAACATCATATAAATTTAGACTTCAATAATCCATGAATTCATGGCTGCCAAATGTACCTGTGACACCCGTTTGCGGGTGAGACAATTACATTAGAGTGCACGCTAAGTAATAAAGAATGTCCAAACTCACCATTTTAATGGCGAGTTTGTGACAGATATTTTAAGCCCTTAAAATGCAAATGGTGATAAATATCTAATTTTTTCCTATGCTAGCGTCGGACCGGGTGGCTTTGCGCATTTTCCGCATACTTTGACTTTACAAAAAAACTGGGGAAGTCAGCAATCTGATTTTTTGTGAGCAGATAGATGAAGGATAGACCTAGGTGCACACCAAGTTTCAACTCTTTAAGTTCAATAGAAAAAAAGTTATCATCGTAAAACTGTGCGCAAAGATCGTGGGGATAAACCGGGTGAATTTTGCGCATAGAAAATCTAAACACGATATGCTATGCAACTGCCGTGAATCTGCCCCAATCTTCTATGCAACTGCCCCAATCTTCTATGCAACTGCCCCAATCTGCTGTGCAATTGCCGGAATCTGCTGTGCAATTGCCGGAGTGTGCTGTGCAATTGCCGTGAGTCTGCTGTGCAATTGCCGTGAGTCTGCTGTGCAATATTGCCGTGAGTCTGCTGTGCAATATTGCCGTGAGTCTGCTGTGCAATATTGCCGTGAGTCTGCTGTGCAATATTGCCGTGAGTCTGCTGTGCAATATTGCCGTGAGTCTGCTGTGCAATATTGCCGTGAGTCTGCTGTGGAATATTGCCGTGAGTCTGCTGTGGAATTGCGGTGAGTCTGCTGTGAAATTGCGGTGAGTCTGCTGTGAAATTGCGGTGAGTCTGCTGTGAAATTGCAGTGAGTCTGCTGTGAAATTGCAGTGAGTCTGCTGTGGAATTGCGGTGAGTCTGCTGTGGAATTGCGGTGAGTCTGCCATGCAATATTGCCGTGAGTCTGCCATGCAATATTGCCGTGAGTCTGCTGTGCAATATTGCCGTGAGTCTGCTGTGCAATATTGCCGTGAGTCTTCTGTGCAATATTGCCGTGATTCTGCTGTGCAATAATGCCGCGAGTCTGCTGTGGAATATTGCCGTGAGTCTGCTGTGGAATATTGCCGTGAGTCTGCTGTGGAATATTGCCGTGAGTCTGCTGTGGATTTTCCGTGATATAGGAGTATCGGGGATGAATATCACAGGTTTAATAATGAATAAGAGCTCTTTAACTTTATTAATAAATGTGCGCAAGTCCACCCGTGAATTAAAATATTCCCAGGGTGTTCTTGCGCATCTAGTATATTGGTTAAATCTCAATAATTTATAATTATTATTAAAATCATGTTACATGACGTTAATCTGCAGTAAATTATGCGTATCCAACGTAAATTGCAATCAAATTTGAGCATAATTATCAACACTACAGCATAGTTCGCGGAGATTCGATTCTAGTCCAAAATAATTATTTTGCTATAAAAAACATAAGTCTCTGTTTGAACACTTAGTATCTATACTTAATCTCTTACGATTTTCGTGAAATTTATGGACTAGGGGGTTTGAGAGCTGCTCTTTCCAATGGTGTTGTCAGATTTGAAATATTTTCAAGCATTCGCCGTCAATTACCGATGCGCAACTTCACCCGGAATGTTGAAGTGCGCAAAGCCACCCGGTCTGACGCTGTAACCGTGGGGGCTTAACTAAGATAAACTTGTGCTATACTTCAATTTCCTTTGTCTTTTCAGATCAACTTATATCAATTAACAATAACGTAAATATGTACTAAAAATCTCTAATATAATCCAAACCAAAGCCTTCCCTTAACACTGTCTCCTTATTCATCTGTGTGAGTTATTGTTTGATTATATTGCTTATATGATTTCTTATTTATGATTTATTATTTCTTTGCTTATATTTGTATCTTTATTTCATTTTTGCTTTATTCTCTGCTTTAATTATGTTTTGTTTTACTTTGTGCTTATTATTATTTTTGTTTCTTTCTTTTCTTTCCCAGGGTTATTGTTCCTCACACCCTCTAACTCTAACCTAACTCTAACTCTACTCTAAGTTTGACTCTTGCTAACTACTTACCTTGTCTGCATCCTCTGTATCCCCTGTCTCCATACCCCTTCATGTCCTGTCCTAACCTGAAACATAGAATAAGCTAAAATTAAGGCCTTTTCACTAACCCTAATTATAGAAGACAACATTGAGAAGAACTGAACGCGATTATAGATTCCCGCCTATAATAAGTGGCATCTTCGACGGGATTCCTGTTCTTACAAACAGCGAAATGGTTCTTCTCAAGTCACCACCAGGCTCTTTGATGGCGCTGGACAGGACGCAGACTGGTGCCGCTGCTGCTGTGACTGGTTCCGCCGCTGCTGTGACTGGTGCTGCTGCTGTGACTAGTGCTGCTGCGGTGGCTGGTGCTTCTACTGTGACTGGTGCTACCAATGCGATTGATGCTGCTACAGGAATTGCTAAAAATGCTTCTAAGATGCAGAGTATGCACATCTTAGGTCATGGGGCCATCCCAAAGATAAAATGGGGGTGTGAGGTTAACCACAGTGCTACAGATGGGGATGCTGATAGGCTTCCAATAAGAGAGGACAGAAAAATTGAGCCTGGTATGTTACCCCATATGATTCAATGTGTGACATTGCTCAACCAGTTTGCCAACCCTCAAGTTCGTGCTGACCTTGTTAATGGTGAATTAGGTGAAGGAATTAACTGCAACATCTTGCCAATGTTAGATGAACTGAGGTGGACACTTTTGCCCCAATGGCAGGACAGCCCACTGGGTCAGGTTCCTTCGAACTGTACATCTGCTTCTGTCCATATGCAGAAACTGTGTCTGCAAACCTCAGATAGATTCCAACAAGGATCAGCAGAGACATTATTTGGTACCCCAACTTACAGAGACTGGTACCAAATACTTAGTGATATATCCAGAAGTGAGTACTGGTCTAGGACCACAATGGAGAAGAGATGCACTCATATTATTGATGAATCTAGAGATCTCACTGGCGACCCAGACAAGGATGATCGAAAGCCAGCTTTTCCTCAAAAACAACTGTCTCCACCAAGAAAACGGTCTTCTGTGGGCAAACTATTTAAGGGTAAATCCAAGAAAGTTGAAGAAATAGTTCTGTCATCCAGCTCATCAACTGAGGATTTGTCATCCTCATCATCTGATACTTCTGTTACCAGTAGTGAGAATGAGGACAGATACACTCGAAAGCGGAAAGACAAGAGAGAAGTTGTGACTCCACCACCTTTTCTAATGGATGGTAAGCAACAGCTGAAGGGCTACCTAGCTACATATGAGAGTTACTTTTCATCCAAGTTTAAAGGCAACTCTTATGACAAATGTCAGCAACTGGAAGCTTTCTTGACGGGAGACCTGCTCAATGTCTATAAAGTGTGTGGTGGACGCAGACTGAGGTACCGCCAGATGAAAGAAAGGCTTCTTGACTTCTACAAAAAGCAGAAAATCGGTGGAAAGGCTTACTGGAGGAAGCAGTTTGATGGTGCATCTCCCTGCGTGAATGAGTCCCTGGATCTCTTTGGAATTCGTTTGAAAGAATTAGCTGAGATGGCCTTCCCAAAATCCACCAAAGAATGCGCTGAACATCTGAGGAAGCACTTCCTAACGCACATCCCCACTAAGACTTCTGATAAAATTCTAGAGTTGGAAAAGGGGATGAAAGCCACTTCTGGAGGCAAGAAGAAGAGATTCAACTTTGCTACCATCATGCAATTAGCTGTTGATCTCATGCCCCAGACTACTGTTCCACAGACAATTATGTGGGCAGACACTCTTCAGACTTATGGTGGATCCAAACAGAATGAGTTGCGTTCTGGGAATGAGAGGTCACACGCTAGAGAGTTCAACTCACAAGGTAGGGTGAAGTACTTTGGTGCAGAGGGAGACAATCTTGAATCTCATCAGGCCAGATCCTATTGGTCTCCTAATCACCGCAATCGTGCTCGAAATGAACGCCGGTGGTCACCTAGGTCTCAAGAAGTCCGTCACGAAGAGCCTAGGAAGCGATGGTCATCTAAACCTCGCCAACAAAAGTCAAGAGATGGAAACAGAGACGGTCCCTGCAACTACTGTGGAAAGAAGAATCATCAAGAAGAGAGTTGTTGGCGTGCCAACAACTCATGCTTGATCTGTGGAAAAGGACACTCTATGAAGGATTGTAGCCACTACAATCCTAGGTTTGGTCGCTCACCAAGGAGCCAGTCAAACGAGTAACCCTCAATTCCAAGGGGAGAGAGTTGAGTGGTAAGCCAAATGTCCCCATCAATGCTACTATTCCGCAATCTCAGGAGGAAGGTATCTCTAAATATGAGAGAAGTATTGATTGTACTGAGGTAGGAACAGATATTGCTATTATTAATTGTGTGCCTCATAAAGTAGTAAATTTTGTGAATGATAAAAATGTAAACATTGCTAAGGTTTTTAAAGTCGGTGTAAGATTAAATGATAATGAAGAAATTAAAGCAGTTGTAGATTCAGGCTCTGCTTACTCGCTTATGTCAGAAGAACTAGCACAAGAACTAAGATTTGCAATTAAGCCAGATGAGACAAAGTTGAGAGTTTTTGGTAATTATGTCATGAGCACTATAGGTAAAGTTGATTGCTCTTTGAAGATCAGCAAAACTGTTATTGATACTGTTACTTTTCTGGTGTTCCCTAAAGCTTGTAATTTAACTAGTTCTCTTTTTCTTGGCATTGATTTCTTGAATCTAAATAATATTGAATTGTGTATTGTTGAGAATATATTGGTTAAGCATTTTAATGAAAATGAGTCCATTGAATTTCATTTAGATAATTCGGGAAACATTGCTAGAACTCTCTACAAGAACATTAATTGTTATGCTTCTAAAAATATTAGTGTAGTTCGTGGTACCACTAGCAATATTCCCATCAATTTACGTATTCCCCTCACAGAGCCTAACCAACTGTTGTTTTTCTCAGATGATATGATGGACCCTAAACTTTCCGATCGAATTCATGGTCTGTCTGGTATCTGTGAAAATCCTAAGTCTGTTCTCTGTGTGGCTCGGGAGGTGTCGTCAGATGTTAAGGAGGGACAATTGCTTGGTAAGGTATCAACGGTGGTTGAGTTGCTTCCAGGTGATGATGAGGGTGAACTGAAGGTTGATGAGGTTTCATTTGATCAAATTATTTTTCCTGAATTAAACGAACGTCAAAGTAGCTTGGTGCTTACCACATTGAATAAGGTTAAGGGTGTGTTTAGTGTTGGTGAGTTCGACCTTGGACATGCTAACGTCTCAGAACATGTGATAAAACTTTCAAGTGAGACTCCAATCTACCAGAGACCCAGAAGGTTTTCTCCTCCAGTGGCAGAGGAAATAGAACGTCAGTGCAGAGAGCTTCATTCCCTGGATGTGATTGAACCCAGTGTATCACCATGGAACTCTCCAATTGTCCCTGTCATGAAGAAGGATGGTGGTCTTCGAATGTGTTTGGACTACAGACAATTGAACAAGGTAACAGTCCCTGATCGCCATCCTGTCCCAAATCTGTCTGACTCTATTTTCGGATTGTTTGGAACGAAATTCTTCACCAGACTTGACTTGGTGAAAAGTTATTACCAGATTCCAATAGCGGAAGAGTGCAGACACTATACTGCCTTTGCCACCCCTAAAAACCACTGGCAATTCAGGAAACTAAGCTTTGGTATGAGAAACGCCCCGTCAGCTTTTCAACGTGAAATACAAGGTGTGCTGAGTTCTTTCCCTTCGAGTAAGGTTATAGCGTATATTGACGACATACTCATAATGGGAAACTCATTTGAAGAGCACCTTGACCTTGTCTTCAAAGTACTGAACACCTTGAATACCTACAAACTGAAAGTGAAACTGTCTAAATGTGATTTTTTCAAGACTGAGGTAGGATTCTTGGGTCACCTAATCAGTACTTCAGGAATCAAAAAGACTCCAGAATATGTCAGCAAGATTGAGAACTATCCAAAACCACAAACGAAAGGAGAGCTGAGAGAATTCCTCGGACTAGTGAATTTTCAGAGGAAGTTTCTTCCCAACTGCTCTGTGATACAACGTCCTCTCTCTTGTCACACCAGTGGTAAAAGAAGTAAGCAACTAGAATGGACAGAAGAAATGGATGACGCTTTCAACCAACTGAAATCTACAATGGCAGAAGAGATAGAGCTTGCCTATCCAGATTACTCAAGAGATGCTGAGAAGTTGCAGTTGTGGGTTGATGCCTCGAACTTTGGGGCTGGAGCATACTTGGCTCAAAAGCAGGGTGACTCCCATAGAGTCATAGGATTCGCCTCAATGATGTTTTCCAGTACTCAACTTAACTATTCAACTTTAGACCGCGAGCTTTGTGCGTTGCGTTGGGGAATTAAAACCTTTAGACCCTTTTTGTATGGTGTCCCATTTTTGTTGTTTACTGACCATCAACCCTTAGTTCACCTGCACAATATGAAATTGGTGTGCTCTCGCTTAGCCCGTACAGTCGAAGAGCTATCTGATTACGTATTTGAGATCATTTATGTGCCTGGGCATCTGAATACTGCCGCTGATGCGTTATCTAGGATAAATTTTCATGCTGTTGAAACCCCTTACTCTGATGATAGTTCTTTGCCAGAGGGTTTAGTAATTGATGGTAGTCTTGTTTCAGGTGGGGGAGACTCCATGTTGATCAGTTTGCAGAGGTGTCTCTCTAGGTGCACTCATCTAACTACTCAACTTGGATCTGCACAGAGACTGAGAGAGCAGCTAGTGGATGAGTTAATGAGTAAACCACTTGATTATAAATTAACGTTAGATAGAACTGCTAGGAAAAACCTTCGCCTTATGCGATTAAAGGGCCAGTTACCCTCTTTTGATCTCTTGCTAGCAGCCAGTAAAGTATTTTCTGTCACAATTCACGTATATTTTTGGTCCAAATCTCCTGTAATTTATCAGTTTGAGAAATATGATAAGGTAATTCATTTGCAATGTTTAAGCGGAGTACATTTCAACCCTTTGATTGAGCTTGGTAGCTTTGTTCCTCCTGAGGATTCCATTTGCTCCCTCAGTACTGTGCAGCCACGTGAGTTACCGGCCTCTTATTTGAATAATTGTAATAATGACCATGATATTGATAATGATTTGGATAATTTGAATGTAAATGCTGCTTATGTGTCCTATCATGATTGTAATCATCCTAATTGTGTTCTTCCAAGTATTTCTGTAACTATTGGGAATGTTAATGTCTGTGCTATGTTTGATACGGGGGCTGAGATCAGCTTGGTATCTGCATCAGTTCTTGAGAAAATTAGCAATGTTAATGTGTCTGATATTTCTAATGAACCAGTATGTGAAATTGTGGGTTTTTCAGGCCATCGTAAGGTCATTAATAGGACAGCTAAATTATCATTGACTGTTGGTTCAGTGGAACTGTGTAATTCACATAAGTTTGCTGTGGCAGATAGTGACAGTTTCCCTTTTTGCATATTATTGGGAATTGACTTTATGTTTAAGTACAATTTGGGCCTAGATTTGAACAAGAAAATATTAAAGCAGAAAGGCATATTTATTGGGTCATTGTCTGTTAATAAAGTAAATTCTTCTTTCTCTAATGCTCTGTCGCTAACCGTGGGAACCAATTTATCACATAGTCTCAAGGTAAACTTTGACAATGACGAAGTGCGTTTTGAATTGGAGGGTTTTTCATCAACATTGACAGGGTTGTCCTTGATTCACGACAACAGTGCTTTCAAAATGCTGCAATCTCATTGCCCAATTCTTAGGAATTTGTTTAAGGTGGTAAACAGGAGGTTAGATACAAAGTTATGGCCGAAAAGATTACGCTCCTTTGCCCGACACGGACGTAAATTATATATTGATGACGGTATTCTGATGTATTCTAATCCTAACTCTGTTATTGTAGCTCCATTCAGTTTTCTGGTAGGTACTGCTCTGGTCTTACATCGTGAGCTTGCACATGTTGGGAGAGACAAATTGATTGCTATCTTGAGTGATTTGTTCTGGCACCCATCAAGATACAGTATTTGCAATGACGTCTGTTCTACCTGCATTGACTGCCAAAACATGAAGGAATCAAGATGCACAGTGCTACCGCCTACTCATAAGATTCAGTCAAGCTTCCCTTTCGAATTGGTTGCTGCAGACCTCATATCCTTCCCTCGTACGAAACATGGACATGTTGGTTGCCTCATGATAGTAGACCACTATTCAAAATGGGTCTCTACAATTCCTATTAAGGACAAGAGGAGTGCAACTGTAGTGAATGCTTTGGTTACTCTGGCACTACCTTATATGCCACGGATACCATCAAGTCTTCTTACGGACAACGGACCAGAGTTTGCTTCAGCAGAATTCCGTGATTTTACCGATAACTATGGAATCAAACACCAATTCACAACTCCTTATCAGCCAACATCAAACGGAGCTGTGGAGCGTGTGAACAGGACCATCAAAAATCTTCTCAGAAGCTTAATGGAAGCTGGATCTGATTGGGACGAGTATTTGCCCAAAGCTGTCCTAACGTACAACCATAGTGTTCATGTGGAGCTAAGCATGACGCCCTCGGATTTCTTGTTGAAGAAGGCCCATGAGCTGGAGATCAACTCAATGGTAAAACCTGTTTCACAAACTTGGAAGATTGGTCACCCGAACTTCCTTCCTTTTAAAGTAGGTCAAAATGTCTTGATGAAAAACCACATGAAAGGATTTTTGTCTAATAATAAGTTTAGGGCTAATTTTTCAGGTCCATTTGAGATAACTGCTGTAAACAGTAATGGTGTTACGTATGTGATTAGGGAATTGTCTAATGGTAGTGTATATAGAGCACATCATTCTAAGTTACGTTTATTTAAAAACCCACCTGACTATATTCGTAATCACCCACAATATAGAGCAACTGAAACTGTTTCAGAGCATGTTGATGATAGTATTGTTTTTACAGATGATGGTGCTAGATATGCTGCTGACGATTCGGGCGATTCTGACTCATCTCTGGACTTCTCTTCTGGCAGTGGCACGGACTTCTCTGGTTTTCACTCCTCCACTGACTCAGATGAAGATAACCCAATCGAAACTATCTTTCATGAAATCAGAACGTCGCCAATTAACGTTAACAATGATTTTCTGATCACTTGTCTTGGCTGTGAGTTCGAGAAGAAGAGGTTGAATGACCTTAATGTATCCAGCATTCCTCTTGACGAAGTGGAGGAGAGATGCCCTGAGAGTTCTGCTCCGCTGGAGGGTGTTCTAGACTGGGTGGATTGCCTGGAGTCGCCTAGCACTGTTATCTCCACTAATGACCCTTCTGTGTACAGTATGAATGCGCTGGATTGGACAGATCATGAACATGATGATTGTTTATTCATATATGATATGGATAGTAGTAGTTTTGAATGTCCCTCTATCGACTCGTCTCTAATGATAGACACTAGTCATGAAAGTGGTGATACGGTTAAAGAACTTTCCAATATAAAATGTAATGATAAAAACCCAATTAATGATCATGCCAAGCCAGTTGAAACTAGTACAACTTCTATCAAAGATTTTGAAGGTTTTGATAGTGATAGTGAGGGATACCAACGATCCTCTCAATTACGAAAACTGTTGACTCCTAATTTGGCAGATTATAAATTAACAACAATTAGTTCTGATTCTGTTAATAACAAACAATTACGATCTAAAGGTCCTGTACCTGATCAATCTTGGACTTTCGATAAGAAGGCAATTAAGAAAAGAGTAAGAGATCTGTATAATTATGATACCACATAATGCAAATAATGTTTATATGTTTAGTAGAGAAGTTCTCTACTCTCATAATGATGTATTTTAATGGTTTTTCATGAGTGTAATAAAATCCCTGAAACGGATAGGACTAATAGAGGTTCGACCTTTTATGCTAAAAGGATTTAAATAATGAACAGTAGCTAGAAGATAAGAATTAACAAAGAAAAGCAAAAAGGAATTGAAACAAATGGGATGAACAACCCTAATTTAATTTAAACACAAGAACAACTTTTTGATTAATTACATGGAAATCAATAGCACCAATGTTCACATTAATAGAATTGAATATATCATTTGGAAACTAAGAAGTCGACTTCAATAATGATTACCAATGCCTTAAAAGTACCCCTTACAATTATGCTTATGATAGACTTAAAGTTACTACTTAAAACAAGCTACTACTATCGGCTAATTAATGGCTAAGATAAGACTGGACTTATTATAACTGGCAGACTAGACTCGTAGGTAAATAGATCCCAATTAAGAATTTGTAACTGCCAAGAGAGAACTGGGACGAGCTATTGAATGTTAGCAGCCGCCTCTTCCTAAAGTTAGACAGGTCCAGTCCCGAGCATGAAAGCTCCTGTGGAGAGAACCCCCACTTTCAGATATACAGATAATAGAGTAGTAATATTTCAAAGTTAAACAAAGCCTAAAATCATAACATTAATTATTTCTAATTAAATTATACTTATAAGCTATTTATATAATAATAAACAACTAAATATTAATTCAAACTAACTAAGCATCAATTATAACTAACTAATATTAATTACAACTAATTAAATTCTAACTTACAATTAACTATATTAAAACTACCTAAATTTCCTATAATAAACATAATGAAATCAATAAACTCACCACTCTGCTAAGTGAAGCCTTCAACAAGTATCAGCAACCAGGAACAGAACAGGACAGCAGACGGAAACAAGACAGCAATGAAATAGCAGACAAGAAGTGAAGCCAATAACAAAGAATAGCAGCCAATCTTAGCCCTAAGCTAGGCTATCAGCTCTTAATTATCAAATTTGCACTATTGATTATATATGAGATAATCTACACCAACAAAAGAAAAGATTAACAAACAAAGCACAAATACACAACGAAAAAGTCACAAGTGTAAACAAATACTGGAGAGAGAGCACTTCACATGTTGGCACCATGAGATCACAATTAGAAATGACAACATGTTAGGAAGCAGGTGACCTTCACAACTACAATGTTTCTGAGAGGTGCATCTCAGAGAAAACAGTTTGAACTATAATTCTTCATGTAACATATTTATCTCTTTAGTTAATAAATATGCACCCCTCTACATTCCTCCCCCTCAAGTGCTAACAAAATTAGCACTAATAAAATTAGAAGCAAAATAACCAGTGCAGAAAAAGTTACTTCTTTCCACTGGGAAACAAGTATCGCGATCGAGTTGTTGGTCCTTTATACTCTGGAAGAGGAGTCATTGTTGTAGGTGGCTCGGCATTGATTAGTGACTGCCGTCGAAGTCCTGGCCGATGGAGCGCCCTCACCCGATTACGACCTGCCTGTCTACATTCCTTTATCAATCGTCTACAAACTTCAGCCTCCCTCTTCACTGGACTTAGGCTCATACGATGACTCTGAGTAGCAGTACTATCTGATTCGGTCGTCTTGCGCAGTATATCCAGCCTGTTGAGAATAGCTTTTCGATAAGGAGAATCGGTTGAAAATCCTGAAAAGTCAGTAGCATCAGGAGTGCTTAGTGAAGGGACAACTTCCGTTGATGGGCTAAATCCGAGAAAGTTATCCCAAGCAAGACTATCAACTGAAGCACAAGATGGTGAAGAGACTCTTTCATTAGGTTCTCCAGGTGTACCAACTGACACTGGAATACACAAAACTTCATCTTGAGTCACAATAACAGGTGTCAAAACAGAGGCTACAGGTTCCAATGTACCCTCGAGTGACGATGGCACAGAAGTTGGACTAGAACCATCAGGAGAGGCAGTCCCAACTGCAGGAGAAACAGCAGGTATGAAAGAAGCCAATCCAGACACAGCAGGAGACAAATCGGATACAAAAGGAGACAAATCGGATACAAAAGGAGACAAATCGGATACAAAAGGAGACAAACCAGAATTACTAGATACGACAGGACAGAAATCAGATACAACAGGACAGAAATCAGACACAACAGGACACAAATCAGGTACGACAGGAAACAAATCAGGTACGACAGGAGACAAGACGGACGCAACAGGAGACAAGACGGACGTAACAGGAGACAAGTCGGACGTAACAGGAGACGAGACGGACGTAACAGGAGACGAGACGGACGTAACAGGAGACGAGACGGACGTAACAGGAGACGAGACGGACGTAACAGGAGACGAGACGGACGTAACAGGAGACGAGACGGACGTAACAGGAGACGAGACGGACGTAACAGGAGACGAGACGGACGTAACAGGAGACAAAACTGATGAAGATACACCAGAAAACGTTACTGCCACTAGTGTTGAATGGGAAGCAACTGGCAATGGATGTGGAACAACAGTCAGCGACGCAGGACCACTATCTGATGATGAACCTCCGAAACAATCTTGAAGGTGAGCAACGTCATTCTGTTCTTCATGTAGTGATCTCTCTAACAGGGATGAATGCAGAGCCATCTCTGATATGTAACGTTCTATTCTATTTGCAGGTTCAATGTCGGGGGCCAGTATTGGAGATTCAGCACCCACTAGCTGAGGACACGAACCGAATGTTGGTGATGAATGATCGATAACCTGAGGCACTCTTTCTCCAATCAATGTCTCATCGTCAGGATCACTGTTGGAAGAATCAAATGATGAAACTGACGCTGAAACTCGTTTAGGGAGCGTCCTCAATCTTCGCACTGGAACAGAATCAATTGAAGAATTACAGGAAAATTCAGAGCTTGATATCTGACTTCCTGAGAAATCACTAGAAGAACCATCAGAGTCACCAGACAAAGAACCATCACAGTCCCCAGAAGAACCATCAGAGTCACCAGAAAAACCATCAGAGTCACCAGAAGAATCCACTGATTGATTGTTGCCTCCGGATACTGGAACCACTGATGGAAATCCCAGAAACTCACTTTCGGAATCAGAGTCAACGTCCGTTGGTGTTGATCTCTCTGTTGCAGCTACAGCTATGCTATTAGTATGATTTCCAGTGAAAGAGTTCACTAGATCCATGAGAACAGGATCACTACTGATATATTGAGGAAGCTCAACCCAACGATGCAGTTGTTTATGATGGGTTCTCAATTTGCTCAACCCATCAGAAATCTCGTATGTGAGGCCATTGCCTCTTACCTTAGTTATAGTGTAAGGTCCAGAATATCGCGGTTGAAACTTCAAAATCACAGAGTTGCCCTGAAGGATTCTTTTCCGGAGTACTTTGTCACCAACGTTGAAAGGCTTAAAATTTGGATGTCCTTCCCTCCAAAACTGTTTGGTTTCTCCAGAAAGCAAGGGCTTTGGATACATGGTATGAGAAACAGTAAGTAGAAATTCAGAGGGAGATTTCAACAGTTGTGAGTGCCACGAGTTGTTATAAGTCAGTACAACTTTAGATAGTTTCAAGTCCCACTCAGATAGCTTATCACCTTCCAGACATCTGATCATCTCAATCACCGTGCGATTAGTACGTTCAACAGCTCCGTTGGATGAAGGCTTGTATGGAGTTGTATATATGTGCTCAATATCGTTCTCCTCCAACACTTTCTCAAACTGTGAACCAGTGAATTCAGTGCCGTTATCACTCAGAATTTTCAGTGGTTTTGCTGGCAAAAACGGCAAAATCCGATGTTCTAATGCTACAGCAACGGATTTAGAACTCTTATCCTTCAGTGGAATACAACACAACCACTTAGAAAAGTGATCTACAGTCACTAGACAATACGAGTGCCGTTGCTTAGTCATGGGTAACTTGACCAAGTCTACTGCAAGCAATTCAAATGGAACATAAACCTGAATCTTCACGACAGGTACACCAGGAACAACTGAATGGACTTTGAATTTCTGACAAGTAATACAGGAGTTGGTTATTTCAGCAACAACTGAACCGAGTGATGGATGCCAAATCAAGTTTTTCAGGTGCTCCAACAGCTTGTTCCTTCCTGCATGACATAGCTGCCAGTGCAGACGTATTGCTATCTCCACCATGAACCCAAACGAAACTACTGGAACATCTCTGGCATTAGAGTGGAACACTATTAAACCCTCCTTCACGCTTAAGTTTGACGCAAACCTTCTGAACTGCTTCAGGTTCAGATTTTTCCAATTTGTTGCAGGAACAGCATTGACCAGTTTAGAACGTAACTGACGAAGTTCCAGTTGTCCACCTTGTAGCATTCGTATTTGATGAGCTGACAGGAAGGACTCAAATCCCATGCTAATCTCCTGAGAAAAACAATAGCCATAATTCTTCTCAGCTATCTCTGTAGTAAGGAATGGAAGAGAGAATTCATTGTCATCATTTACCAGAAATCTACTCATATTTTTACCAAAATCCAGAGTAATATGGAGATCCTTGATTACGTTGTTACCAAGTAACATACAACAAGACATATCATCTTCTTCAACTATGATACAGGTTACTTCCAGTGTAACTTGATTTACATTGCCTATCACAACCGTTACCAAAGTTCTATCTTTAGCAGTGATTTTGTTACCGAATGTGTTGATGGTCAAACCTTTAACCCTTTTATCCTCCTGCACATCTCTGTAACATGAAGATTCTTCCATTGCCGACCTGCTAATGAGACTTATCTGAGCTCCAGTATCAAGAAGAGCACACAAAGATACGTCATTAACTTTGACTCCGATTCTGGGAATGGAACTACTTGAATGTCTACCAGTACAAGGGATTTCAACCGAATCCATAACAGCCATTACAATAGGTTCATGATCCCATTCAAAATCAGAGTCTTGTTCACACGGATGAGCATCAAGAATTGGTTCATTGTACTGAGGACTGAACAAACGTGATGGTTCCAGAGGGTTGTAATGGACACCAGCCAAACACTGAAGATATACCCGACATGGTACATCAGGATCGAAATCAGGATTTAATTTGATAGGTTTATACACCACAGGTTGTGCCATTTCATAGTAAACCAGAACTTCCATACAGTACAGGTTAGAAAAAGCTACCAGAAAATTAGAAGACGGCAAATATCCAGGGATCTTCATCAGTTTTATCTGTGCCAACCTTGACCTGCCAGACTTGTGAGGATATAACTTGGGCTTAGACAACAGTTCATCCACAACGGAGCATCTCAATTCTTCTGGTGATGGTACAACAAAATCTGGTTGGTAATTAGTTCGGTACCACTTTAAGAAAGAACATATACTTTGAACCATCGAATCACCACCTCCCGAAACCAGCTCCATCACCTTGAGACCCTTAGGCAGAGGAGAGTAGTGCTCCTCCTTACAACTGTGACTATGATTGGCAATACGCGAAAATGCATCTGCCAAGAAGTTTTCCGATCCAGGTTTATACCTGACCTCGAAATCAAACTCTGAAAGTTCCGTAAGAGTGCGCATAATTCTAGAGTTTTGATTTGACATTGAGGTCATGTACGTGAGAGGTCTGTGATCAGTATACAGGATGAAGGGTATGGCATAGAGAAAACTTCGGAAAGTATTGATGCCCCACCTTATAGCCGCAAGTTCCCGCTCAATCGTACTGTAGTTGCACTGTGCCTTACTGAAAGTCATCGAAGCATAAGCAATAACTCTCTGTTGTCCATCTTGAATCTGGGATAAACAGGCCCCAGAACCCAAAGCAGAAGCATCAGTCGAGAGTTCAAGTTTGGCACTATCCTGGCTATAGTCTGGGTATGCCAGTTCTATATCGGAGCACATTGCCTTCTTCAGTGTCTCAAAAGAGTCATCCATCTCTTCAGTCCACTTCAAAGGAGTCTTATCTTTCTTACCAGTCAGGGAAGTAAGAGGTTTGGCAGTCTCTGCCAAGTGTGCAATGAATTTGCGTTGAAAATTCACAACACCAAGGAATTGGCGCAGTTCCTTGACAGTGGCTGGCTTCTTATAGCTCCGAACAGAGTTCATATAAGAGTCGCTCTTTCGCAGACCCTTCTGGCTGACCACATGACCCAAGAAGTTTACTTCAACTTGAAACCAGCTACACTTGGTGACCTTGATCTTTATGTGGTAGTTAGCAAGTGTTGTCAGTACACGAGAAACCAACTGAAGGTGTTCAGAGTATGACCTGCTCATAATTAGTATGTCATCTATATAGACAAGAACTTCCTTCTGATCGAAATCTCGTAAGACAGCCTGCATTTCTCTCTGAAAAGCACTAGGTGCATTCTTGAGACCGAAACTGAGTTTCTCAAATTCATAGTGCTGGTTAGAAGTCGAGAAGGCAGTGAACTCCTTGCTATCAGGATGCATGGGCACCTGATAGTAGCCCTTAACCAGGTCTAATGTGGTGAAGAAGGACATTCCATTGAGACCAAAAACAAGATCACTCATGTTTGGGATGGGGAACTTGTCTGCCTTCGTTACCTTATTAAGTTGACGGTAGTCAATGCAGATCCTGAGACTTCCATCCTTTTTACGCACAGGAACGATTGGAGAACACCAAGGACTCTTGCTGTAACTGAGAACACCCATATTCACCAGATCCTCGCACTGTCTCTCCAATTCCCTATTGACAGGATCAGGAAATCTCCTTGGTCTTTGATGAATTGGAGTGTCATCATATAACTCAATTTTATGATGCGTAACTCCAGCACAACCAATATCATCGTCACCTCTACTGAAGACCTCAGTACAGGATTTCATCATCTCTAGAACATCTTGTTTCTCGTCATCTCCAAGATGATCCAAATCAACTCCAATGATAGAGTCAGGTAAAGAGATTTCCCCAAGATTAACCTGAACAGCAGGAGGTTCATCAGCTTCAATCATCGAAGATACTCTGCCAACTAGCTGACCAGCTTTCAACTTTTCCCCGTTGAAAGAGCCTCTGATCTTCGTTAAGAGAACATGCAGTCTTTCCATAGAAACCGACAGAACACCAGGTTCACCAATTACAAACAAAGATTCTACTTTTCCATCAAAGAATAGTTTCTTATCAGCTGAAGGGTGAATACAATCAGGCAAAACAACAGGAACCAAACTATAAGAACCATATTCAACCTCGACATCACAACCAAGAATCAGATCAACCTCACGCAAAACTGAAAAACCACCAGTACCGAATGACTCATCAAGATACAATTCCCACGAACCCCAACTTGCAGAACCAGACAGTTTACTATTCTTAGTGTCAACACTCACTCTGTTAACTCTAAAAAACAAACTCCCCAAAACAACAGGATGACTTGTAACATGATCAGGAACAATTTCAAAATCATGTAAGAATTCAATCTCTCCCAACATGAAAGAGACCTCAGCCCTTCCTAAAGGATGTACTGCCTTTCCTCCTAATCCATAAATAGTTTTGTTAGGAGGTTCCAAAAGCAATTGAAGTTTTCGATAGAGAGATTCACTCATTATAGAACAGCTACAACCAGTGTCAACAAGAGCCTTTGACTGTACTTCCCCAAACAAAATACAACAAAACATCAACGAATCAGACATACCAAGAAAAATATCTATCTCATCCTCAACTTTTTCCACTGAATCTAGATCACTAGCTCTCTCATCATTTTCCGATTCAGACAACACCTCTTCTTCATTAAAATCATCTCTAACTTCATGATGATCAGAATTAGAGTTCAAATCAGGATCATCAATCAGAGTAGTAGAATCTGGAGCAATGATCTGGCTATCCTGAACATTACAGTCTCTTGGAACAAACGATCTAATTTCTGGATCTAGCTCTGACGAGGAGTTCCTAAACCTGCCAGAGCTCTCTCGTTTTCCGAATTGTACGAAGTGCCAGACGGATAAGTTCTCCCAGAAAAATCTTGTCCACGTGATCTTCCTACATTATTCTGGAGAGACCTTCGACGAGAACAAGCAGAGATACGATGATCCTCTGCACCACAAGCAAGACATCGGTTGTTCAGACGCCAACAATCTCTCTTAATGTGCCCTGGGCGCTTACAGTAGAAACAACTATCTACCTCAGGTGCATTATTTCTAGCATTCAAATCGCGGTAAGACATAGAGCGTCTTCGAGAATTGGCAAAATTCACCGGGTTAGGTGAGTTCTCAGGGGTTTGGTGGCGTGGAACAGAGGTAGATCTGGAATATCTTGCAGGAAGACTGTAAGGCGTTGGTGGAGGTTGTGGTATAGTTGCAGCCCAAACCTCTGTGATCTCAGGCTCAATGTCGCTGCTTATCTCGATGTTGCTGCAGCTATTTTCCAAGTCAAAAGCACCTGCAATCTTCATAATGCTGTCCCAATCCAATCTGTTTCCCTGAAGTGACAGGAAACTCTTCACAGCACTCACTTGCTTCCTAAAACTTCTGGGTGCAGTGTCCAGGAACTTCTCCTGCAACGTCAGACTCGAACCGATCTTTTTTGGGTAGGTCAGCTTGAAGACCTTCTCAAGTCTGGCTGCATATAGTCTGAGTGATTCATCAGGAGTCATGCAGATCTTGTCAAACCGCCTCCTCATTGCTTTTCGAACAGTCTCCTTCGAGTCTTCAGTCCACTGGAGCAGCCTTTGCCTTACCTCATCATATTCCTCATCAGGCCCACTCAAAACTTGGTAAACCTGCTTGATGGAACCAGTGAGAAATTGTCCCAATTCAGCTGTCCACAGGGACCTACTACCCTTGAAAGTATGATGACAGTACTCCTCAAATGATATCAGAAAATCTGTGAATAAACGGCCAGATTCCAGACTAAACTGAGCTGGCTTAGGTGCTCTCCTATTATCCATCAATGAGAGTGCCTCCAGAAGTGACGAATCATTCTTGGTAGAAACTCCCTTATACTTCCTGCGTGACTTCACTCTAGAACAGGGCTTTAGTTTGATACTAACATCAGTTGAAGATTCATAAGTGTCACTGGCTGACTTTTCAAGTTTAACATACTCATCGCTGGTCTCTAGTTTTTGACCACTGGAATGCTCTGCAGTATTATCATTCTTCAACGGCACTGTCTTCATTAGCATCCGAAGCAGTTCCACCTTCAATGACTCGACCTCGCTCTTGATTCTAGGATCTGAATCTTTTGAATTTTCAGTCAAATTCTTCATGAAGTTTTTCATGTCCAAGCATTGTTCCTTGACTGCAAGTAAATCTGCCTGAGTGTCAGCCTTCTCCTTATGCGATTCCACCTTCCCATAAGAAAACATCAGTTGAGGATCAAACTTCACTTTAGGACGGACAGATGGACCCTCAGAACCGCCTAAAGGAGTATATGCTTGCGTAGAATCAACGAAGCGAGCAGATGCTTGTGCAGAACCACCTAAAGGAGCAGATGCTTCCACAGAAACAGCCTTGGATCCAGCATGATCATCACTAAACAGATGGAGGCTATCATCATTTCCAGACATTCCGACAATTAGTTACACCACCCAAAACAAAGAAGCAATTCAAACTTCAACGAGCACACCAGACAATCAAAACAAAACCAAACTCAATGAACAACCAAGACAACCCAAGCAATACAAGAAAAAGCAAATCTGAACCAGCAGAAAGATTCTAGAAGAAAAAAGTGGTCTGGGCACCAATGAAACGGATAGGACTAATAGAGGTTCGACCTTTTATGCTAAAAGGATTTAAATAATGAACAGTAGCTAGAAGATAAGAATTAACAAAGAAAAGCAAAAAGGAATTGAAACAAATGGGATGAACAACCCTAATTTAATTTAAACACAAGAACAACTTTTTGATTAATTACATGGAAATCAATAGCACCAATGTTCACATTAATAGAATTGAATATATCATTTGGAAACTAAGAAGTCGACTTCAATAATGATTACCAATGCCTTAAAAGTACCCCTTACAATTATGCTTATGATAGACTTAAAGTTACTACTTAAAACAAGCTACTACTATCGGCTAATTAATGGCTAAGATAAGACTGGACTTATTATAACTGGCAGACTAGACTCGTAGGTAAATAGATCCCAATTAAGAATTTGTAACTGCCAAGAGAGAACTGGGACGAGCTATTGAATGTTAGCAGCCGCCTCTTCCTAAAGTTAGACAGGTCCAGTCCCGAGCATGAAAGCTCCTGTGGAGAGAACCCCCACTTTCAGATATACAGATAATAGAGTAGTAATATTTCAAAGTTAAACAAAGCCTAAAATCATAACATTAATTATTTCTAATTAAATTATACTTATAAGCTATTTATATAATAATAAACAACTAAATATTAATTCAAACTAACTAAGCATCAATTATAACTAACTAATATTAATTACAACTAATTAAATTCTAACTTACAATTAACTATATTAAAACTACCTAAATTTCCTATAATAAACATAATGAAATCAATAAACTCACCACTCTGCTAAGTGAAGCCTTCAACAAGTATCAGCAACCAGGAACAGAACAGGACAGCAGACGGAAACAAGACAGCAATGAAATAGCAGACAAGAAGTGAAGCCAATAACAAAGAATAGCAGCCAATCTTAGCCCTAAGCTAGGCTATCAGCTCTTAATTATCAAATTTGCACTATTGATTATATATGAGATAATCTACACCAACAAAAGAAAAGATTAACAAACAAAGCACAAATACACAACGAAAAAGTCACAAGTGTAAACAAATACTGGAGAGAGAGCACTTCACATGTTGGCACCATGAGATCACAATTAGAAATGACAACATGTTAGGAAGCAGGTGACCTTCACAACTACAATGTTTCTGAGAGGTGCATCTCAGAGAAAACAGTTTGAACTATAATTCTTCATGTAACATATTTATCTCTTTAGTTAATAAATATGCACCCCTCTACATCCCTTTTAACAAAAAATTTAGTAGGGAGGGGAGACGTATTAATCTCATAAATTATTTTAAAAAGTGATTATGTCCAAAAAAATAGTTTTTCTTCTTTTGCTCTGTAACTGTAACCAATGTTATTTTTCTATTATTTTCAATATTATTTTTTGCTGTTAATCCTTATAATTTGTATTGTAATTTGTAGTCATCATTTTCTTTTCTATGTCATGTTTCTTGATTTTAACAAAGTAAATTCTATGTATACCACAGTTTGGTGGGGAGACATGTAACCGTGGGGGCTTAACTAAGATAAACTTGTGCTATACTTCAATTTCCTTTGTCTTTTCAGATCAACTTATATCAATTAACAATAACGTAAATATGTACTAAAAATCTCTAATATAATCCAAACCAAAGCCTTCCCTTAACACTGTCTCCTTATTCATCTGTGTGAGTTATTGTTTGATTATATTGCTTATATGATTTCTTATTTATGATTTATTATTTCTTTGCTTATATTTGTATCTTTATTTCATTTTTGCTTTATTCTCTGCTTTAATTATGTTTTGTTTTACTTTGTGCTTATTATTATTTTTGTTTCTTTCTTTTCTTTCCCAGGGTTATTGTTCCTCACACCCTCTAACTCTAACCTAACTCTAACTCTACTCTAAGTTTGACTCTTGCTAACTACTTACCTTGTCTGCATCCTCTGTATCCCCTGTCTCCATACCCCTTCATGTCCTGTCCTAACCTGAAACATAGAATAAGCTAAAATTAAGGCCTTTTCACTAACCCTAATTATAGAAGACAACATTGAGAAGAACTGAACGCGATTATAGATTCCCGCCTATAATAACGCTACATGTTATTTTGGAGAGAATTTATAACAATTTGATCATTTTGGTGATTTAGGGAGAGTCAGAGAGCTGGAGATATAAAATCACTGCAGGAGAAGAGAAACATTCCGCAGACTAGCAATAATTACATGTAGCGTCTGACCGGGTGGCTTTGCGCATTTTCCGCATACTTTGATTTTACAAAAAAACTAGAGAAGTCCGCAATCTGATTTTCTGTGTGCAGATAGATGAAGGGTAGACCTAGGTGCACACCAAGTTTCAACTCTTTAATTTCAATATTAAAAAAAGTTATTATCAAAAAAACTGTGCGCAAAGATCGTGGGGATAAACCGGGTGAATTTTGCGCACTTACCGGGTGTACTTGCGCACCGCGCAAGTACACCCAATCTGAAACTGCGCAGTGCACAAATTCACCCTATGTATAAACTGTGCATAGAAAATCTAACCCCGATATGCTATGCAACTGCCGTGAATTTGCCCCAATCTTCTATGCAACTGCCCCAATCTGCTGTGTAATTGCTGTGAGTCTGCTGTGCAATTGCCATGAGTCTGCTGTGCAATTGCCGTGAGTCTGCTGTGCAATTGCCGTGAGTCTGCTGTGCAATTGCCGTGAGTCTGCTGTGCAATTGCCGTGAGTCTGCTGTGCAATTGCCGTGAGTCTACTGTGCAATTGCCGCGAGTCTGCTGTGCAATTGCCGTGAGTCTGCTGTGCAATTGCCGTGAGTCTGCTCCAGATTGTATTTGGTGGTAAATTCCAGTGATATATCATGAGATTTTCAATTTCTCAAATAAAAAAATTCCTGCAATGTCGGAGGATATTTAGCTATTAATTCCTATATTACCATTAATTTTTGGAGGAGAAACTGAAAAAATGTTGGCAGCTATTTCTCAGATTTTTGAAAAAGTCAGAGGAGTTCAGTGCACCAAATACATACTGGAGTCTGCTGTGCAATTGCCGTGAGTCTGCTGTGCAATTGCCATGAGTCTGCTGTGCAGTTGTTGTGAGTCTGCTGTGCAATTGCCGTGAGTCTGCTGTGCAATTGCCGTGAGTCTACTGTGCAATTGCTGTGAGTCCGCTGTGCAATTGCCGTGAGTCTGCTGTGCAATTGCCGTGAGTCTGCTGTGCAATTGCCGTGAGTCTGCTGTGCAATTGCCGTGAGTCTGCTGTGCAATTGCCGTGAGTCTGCTGTGGAATTGCCGTGAGGCTGCTGTGGAATTGCAGTAAGTCTGCTGTGTAATTAACGTGAGTCTGATGTGCAATTGCGGAATTGCCGTGAGTCTGCCGTGCAATTGCCGTGAGTCTGCCGTGAGTCTGCTGTGGAATTGCCGTGAGGCTGCGGTGGAATTGCCGTGGTATATAGGAATATCCGGGTTGAATATCACAGGTTTATTAATGAATAAGAGCTCTTTAAATTTATTAATAAATGTGCGCAAGTCCATCCGTGAATTAAAATATTCCCAGGGTGTTCTTGCGCATATAGTATATTGGCTATATCTCAATAATTTATAATTATTATTAAAATCATCTTACATAACGTCAATCTGCAGGCTGCAGCCAGTCTGCAGAATGTGTCTCTTCTCCCGCAGAGAATTTAATTTGAGAGAGAGTTACTCTCTGACTCTCAGCAGCCAGTCTGGAAAACTGCTTAGGCTAACAGATGAACTCTATATGCTAAATGCTGCGGATTATACAATTTTTAGCAATTTACCATTAATTTTTGAAGTCTATAAAACTCCAACAGAGTAATTAGTTCATCAGAAAGCACCTATTTTTCCAGACTGGCTCCAGGCTCAGCAGCAGATTCAGAAACTCTCGCAGCTGAATTAATGATAACATAGGAATTAATTCAAAATCTCCCGCAGCTAAATTAATGGTAACATAGGAATTAATTCAAGATCTCCCGCAGAGATCTCCAATTTCTAAAAATTCATTCAAAAACTCCCGCAGAGAGTCTTGAAAAATGTTCCATATTCTGCAGACTGGATCTGCAGTAAATTATGAATATCCAACGTAAATTGCAATCAAATTTTGAGTATAATTATCAACACTACAGCATAGTTCGCGGAGATTTGATTCTAGTCCAAAATAATTCCTTTGCTATAAAAACATAGGTCTCTGTTTGAACACTTAGTATCTATACTTAATCTCTTACGATTTTTGTGAAATTTATGGACTAGGGGGTTTAAGAGCTGCTCTTTCCAATGGTGTATTCAGATTGAAATATTATCAAGCATTCGCCGTCAATTACAGATGCGCAACTTCACTCGGAATGTTGAAGTGCGCAAGGCTAGGCTACCCGGTCTGACGCTAATTAATGTAAAAATAGGAATTAGGTAAATAGAAAATTGTCACTGGATAATTCAGGAGACTAGGTAATTACAAAGTCTCAATTATCAATAGTTGCCGGATAGTGGATAGTACCAGTCTTTATTTCGTGGTAAATTCCACCGACAGGCGACATCAATGCCTCTCAGATTCTAATTTGATTTAGGTAGTTATTACCGTATTTGAGAGAGTTAACTAGGTAGCCTGCTTAAGCCTGGTACCTAGGTGATTTGTAATATTCTTCTTCTTAATTGATCGAAGATGTGGAAATGACCCATTCGGAACCTATCATACTTTCTGATGAATGAGGCGGTACTTAAAGAACATATTCAATTTCAACCCAATGCCCTTCAGAGACTGACATGATTTTCAATGTTATTGCGTTATTATTATTACTGAATCCGAGTTCTAGATATATTACCTGTTCGAATGTTCCGAGCTTTAGAGAACGGTGCTCTCTAATGAATTTTTTAACAAGAGACAGCCTGACAGGCACACAATATTTTACTGAAATATGGTCTTTTTTTAAAAATAGAATTCATTTATAATTAGTATTTTTAAATTTTCTTTCATTTTTTAAAATGAAGTAAAGTAGTATTTTTGATTTTAATCGATCTGTGCGGGTTATCTTTGGAGCTGATAGACTGAGCGAGTAAGATTGCCGGTGCTTCTGGCCCTACTCTGCATTAAATAATACTAACATCTTAGATAGAGCAAGTTACAAATAATTAGTCAGTTCACTTTCGTCAGTCATGCAAGAAAAAAATTATTATTTAATTTGTCATCAGTGATACCTCATTAGTCATTACATCCAGTTAATTATTTTTAATAATTCTATCTATAAGGAAAGATATAATCATCTCGACTCGCACAATAATTTTCAAAATAATGAAAACGACCGAAAATGACAGGCTATTTTATGCTAGCAGTCAAAAAGCCATGTTTTTGCTACACAGTTTATACCTCTTCAATTAGTCACTGTTAAATAATTGGAAAGAAAATTTGCAGTCTATACTAGCGTTTCTACCGCCTTCCATTCATTTAACCGTGATTAATTGAAGAGGTGCAACAAACTCGGCAGTGAAAAGGTGGCCTTTTAACCGCTAGTATAGAATGGGTCTAAAAAGAGATCACGAGCAAAAGGAAAATAAATACATAGGTAGCAATTATATGAACATTTATGTATTTACAGAGAATATCTTTGAAAATTCACTGAATTAGAAAAAAATGAATGTATAAGTGTTAAACTGTGTGAAAGAATTAATAAGATATAATATTATACTATGCAAACTAAAATACTTGTTAACCAAATTCCTATTCATTCAAATTATTGAAGAATAAGTAATTTAAAATCATTTCCGAAAATATCAGAGTCCACATATTAATATTGATTACAGGTTATTAGTTTTCCATTATACGGTACAGGCGGATTTAGTGCAGAGACAAAAATATATGAGAAAGCCTTGAGGATTTAAAACTATAGAACTTAGCTACTCTATTTCATGTAATAAAATCATCTCTGAAATGCAAACAATTATAATACTAAAACTAGCTAATTATATAAACTATCAACAAAATCAAATAAATTAAAATAAATACAAACTTCAACGCAATATATGGTTCCATTTAAATATTTATTATTTGTGTTCCAAAAATTCGTCTTAAATCTGAACAACGTTTGATTAACAATAGAATTATTAAACTCAAATATAAAATAATCACAACAGGAACAAAATATACAAATTGACAAATCAATAAGAATAAATATGAAACAACTAGAGCTATTGCACACAGTAACGTGTATTGCACACAGTAACGTGTATTGCACACAGTAACGTGTATTGCACACAGTAACGTGTATTGCATACAGCAACGTGTATTGCATACAGCAACGTGTATTGCACACAGTAACGTGTATTGCACACAGTAACGTGTATTGCATACAGCAACGTGTATTGCACACAGTAACGTGTATTGCACACAGTAACGTGTATTGCACACAGTAACGTGTATTGCACACAGTAACGTGTATTGCACACACTATAAATAAAGTCAATGAACACGGAAAAATTACTCGAATAAAAACTATACCCTTGAAAAGACGGTGAGTGGAATTCTTAGCTGCCACATTGGAAGGCTTCCAGTAATTACATTTTACATCATTCATTTCAACTACAGAAATAATCTTAGCTAGAATATTAGTGTTTTTATATCATCCATTTCATGCCGATCAGAAAATTTACAATTTTTCACAAATGTCGTCATGGAATATAGCTACGGAACACAGCACTTAACAAAGGCATTACGAGAACGGCACAGTACTTGAACACTTAATCAGCTCTCAGTACTCGGAAAGTTGGTGATAACATAGAACATGCAAAATTTATAAATGTTACAATCATGATCTATGTCAACGCCAGTTTTCGAGTAGCTACGGCAAGTGTACAAGTACTGTGACATTACCCAAGAAAAAGCGGCTTGTGAATCAGGGTAAACCTTCACTACAGAGATATTTGGCATCGAATCTGAAGAAGGAGGAGCTCCAAAAGGGACAACAATTGGCACTGACAGTGAACTGAAGAGGAGCTTCAAAGAGATATAACAATAAGACCTTAAGGTAAGTATTAATTAACTATAGGTCAGTTCCACATTTTCGGACACGTAAGGAATATATATAATAAAAATTAGCTATTATATATCTATAATCTTACATATTCGAAAATGTGGAACTGACCGATAATTAAGAACTTACCCTACGGTAAAACGAAGAAAAGTTCCTAAATGGTGGAAAATGAGCATAAACTGATATGAGATTTTGGGAGAAGGCTACCATACTCAGAAGTTGGCTATGTTGTTGACGTAGAATCTTATGGAGAATGCCTGCAGAAGTACGAGGCACTTGTATTTTAGGCAGTCACCTTCAGGAATGAAAGACTGTGTGACTATCAGTAGAGACCTAAACCCTGAGACCAAGAGCGACTCTGAAAAAAGTAACAAATTATCAATTTGAGGAATCACTCAAAAAATGATCTTTTCATTCTATGAACTGATACAATCCTACTTTGAAATTTAAATTGACAAAAACATTTACAATATGTATATATTTTGTGACAAATTCATTTAAAATATGTCACGAGGAAAAATTTATTATAGACGAAATGTTTATTTAACTTTCAATTATTTACTCCATGATTTTATAAGAATAATTTGCACAACAACCATTGCCATTTTCAAGTAGCTAGCTAAAGGAAATGCATAAAAAGTAGCTATATTTTTTTTGAATTTGGAAACAGTGATTAAATAATACCTAGGTATGTTCAATGATGGGTTAATAAAAAACAATTCCGAAACCATATGAAAATTATAGAAATTTCAGAAACTATACCAGAGAACCCCTATCAATAAAAAAAAAACATAAAAAAAATAATGTGAAACCACAAATAGCTAAATACTATTTCCAATAGAATGCAATTTAATATGATTAATGGCAAAAGTTAATCTTATGAAAAGTTCAATTATTTCGTTGACAATTTTGAACAGAAAAACTTTGATGATTTCATAACCCATCCAATAGATATAAAATTACTCTGTACATTTATAGTGCTAATTAAAAGGAGAAAATTGTTGAAAAATGACATTTAAAAATCAAGTTTGAACATGTTTTAAACTAATTTAAAATGTTTTAAACAAATTTCAACAAGTTTAAACATGTTTTAAATCAATTTAAACAGGTTTAAAACAAATTTGAACAAGTTTTAAACAAATTTGAACCAGTTTTGAACATGTTTAAAACAAGTTTGAACAAATTTGAACCAGTTTTAAACCAATTCAAACATGCTGTAAACAAGTTTGAATATGTCTTAAGAAGTTGAACACCTTTATCCAGTTCAATAATTTAGACACACCACTCAATAGCTAATTCACTTAAACCTTTCAAGGCAAAAGCAAAACACTCGTAAAACTTTTATTATTAAGAAAATCAATTACGACACAACTGACTGACCAGTAGGTACCACAATGTCTCACTTAGTACCACTAACTAGGCACTAGTTATTTAGGTCTCTGAAACAAAGAGGTGACAGTAAACGCTTCACACTTGCCTTTTTATACACTGTGGAAAAAAGCTCTAATTAAAATGTGTTCACAGTTGTGTATTTTTTATCGCTGATGAAAAAATGACATTAAATTTTTCATTCAGGGATAAAATAAAATGCAAGAATGAACACATTTTAAGAAGAGTTTTTTTCTCGCAGTGTTAAAAAACGCAAGATTGAAGAGCCTATAGGATTAACATGCGATAAAATCTGTTAGAGAGAAGAGTTTGAAAATTAGGATAAAAAGTTATGATCAGAATAAGGTGGCTACTCAGAGAGAAAGTTATGGTGGGCCATGGAAGATTAAGTTGGGGATCACAAATAATTTTCCCCCGAGGGAATTATTTGTCGAATTCACAGGCCGACACAAGGACTATCTATCCACGGCTTCTGCTGTCATTTTTAAATAAGATTTACTATCAATAAAATTCAATTTAAATACAAGTCATTATTGATGAAGTTACTGATATTGTATTCCTATTTTAATGGGAAGTATTTTAGTGAATTAGAGTTAATTAGTAAAAACAAAATTCGTATTTAAATATCATTTAAAAAAATAGCAACAAATGACAATTTTTGTAAGGATAGGGATGTTCAAAGTTATTGGACAGTTCCAGATTTTCGACCCTATATAAAACTATATATGGATAATTATTATTTAAATAATAACCTATAGCTACATACTTTCTTTCTAATATGATCGGATAAGAGTAACCGTCCAATAACTCAGAACATAGCCTATAATAACTAACTACTAGCTAAGTCGTCACACAGGTTGTACAAGCCAAACAGCTTACTCTGTGACACCATTGCCCTGCACTTGGGACTGCGGTACTGACAACTGAAGTGAGAACAATGAGAGAAATGGAGAGGGAAAGAATGAAGAGATGAAATAAAGAGAGAGAAAAATGGAGAGCATATTTTCTAGAAAGATATGTTGCAAAATTCAATTATTAGCTAACAATTCAATGGGAATTAGAGTAGATATCTATCATTTGTTATAAAGAGTCTAAGTGGCATATAGGTACTTTACTCTCTATGACCAAGAATGAGTCTTAAAATGGTAGATAAATAGCATACCTACAATTTAACGACAGTAGCTATGTAAGACAAATAGTTTAATTATGGCACTAGTACCATTCTAGCAACGGTAACTAACCCAATTAGGACACTGTGACTGAATTAAACAGGTATAAGTCTTTCATCTTTCAAGCTACTGATCTACTCGAGGTAGCTATAGTAACTGCAGCTATTGCGCAGACTATTTTAAAAAGTAGTAAAAATATTAAACTAGCTGTATAGTATATAGAGCATATAGCTGATCTAATAGTAGTGCGTATTTGTTCATGTGCAGAGGAATCTAAAACATGTATCAAGGCGTATTAAATTTAAGTTGATATATCTTTGACCTACTGAACGTCTTTTTGAATTTTTTTTTATTTCTTATCCTTAGATCACTGCAGTCATAGCCACACCCCCCTCAACACTTACCGCAGTGTTTCTTTGCACCGCTGACGCAATGTCTTGCTGCTGCTGAGCATCAAACTTCAGTACGGCGCACAGAACCTTCGAAAGAGTGGATGTCTCTTTGCCTGTCACAAAAAGAGGGAATAAATATTTGAACATATAGCTAGCTACTTACCTACTATAAAAAAAATTAAATTGTGGATATAATCTCATAATTTGCCATTAAACAATTAATAAAAAAAAATAGCTATGTAACTCAGTTTTGCAAAAGAATGCAGACTTTATAGCAAAAGGTAACAATCGCAATACTCAGACACAAAAAATTAAGATAGGTTCACGACCTATGTTAACGCCCCTTTTCAAAACAGTGAGTATTCGTGTACCACAACGTTCACGAAATAGAAAATGACTTCTCATTACTGACCTAACATGAACTGGTAGAGGACATTCTTGAGGTACTCAAACTCAGCTGCGTCCTCCAAAGTGTGAGATAGTTTGAATCCTTCCACCGCCTGCCTCTTACGCCTTTGCTTCACATCCAGGAGAGTTCTGAGTTCCGACACCTCTAGTCTGCAGAAGAAGTAGTCATTATATAATATTGCTTTTATTATCATTATTATTGTACACCTTACAATACTTAAAAAAACAGAAAGGAAGAATTATTGTAATTGGCCCAAAGGACGCTCTCTTATTTTAATATCAAATATAAAAAAGCTAGCTAACTATTAAATACATAGGAAGCAATATACAGTGAACACTCGAAGTAATCGGAAAATAGGCGTTTAGAATTGGTTCTAGTTAAATAGTGGTAGCACTTCACTCACTGGTTCTAGTAGCTACTACTAGACTAGTGTTTCTTAAAGTGGGGTGCCCGGCACCCCTTTGGGGCCTGGAATGTTTATAGGGGGTGTCTGGTATGACTGTTTTATATGTTACTAGAAGTTCAGTTGTTGCTGTCAATATCATGCAGAATGTACATGAAGAATATTTGCCATATTCTAACATCATAGTAACCAAATATATTACAAATGTATCTTTTCAATCTATTTCAATGCAATGCAATTAAAGCTTACGGGGTGCCTGAGAAAAGCAAGAGGTGTGCGAGAAAAATACTTTAAGAACCACTTGTTCTAGTTAGCTAGTGACTGGTTCTAGTAGCTAGCTATTACAAGACTCACTGGTTCTGGTGCTTTAGTAGTTCTATCTCTTTCTTCTGTCTGGTGACTTGGCTCTTTAGCAGCTCCACACTGTCTGTGCCTGTTTTGAAAGCTTCTGAAGCCACGCCTGTCAGTCTCTCTAACTCCTGAAAAGGGAAAGGTTAGATAGAGTTAGAAATTTTTTTGATGTCTTGGAAAATTGATATCACTGTCTTTAGAATTTTAAACAAATTGACATCAGAAATGAAATAGGTTGATCAATATAAAAATAATGCCGAGGTATAAAGAGGCTCGTTAAAAAAAAGTGTAAAATAGAGCTATGCCCAAAAATTTAACTTTACACATATATTTTAAACCTTGTTTTTAATTACATTTATGTCATTATATTCATTTTTTTTGGGTAGAATACAACTAATTTAGCTAAAGATCGGAACAAAATCTGTGAGTTAGCATGAAGATTGAAACAAAAGAATATTCGCTGTTTACTTGAAAATACTATTTCAATCGTTTAAGTTAATATAAGACTCTTCCCCTTATTATCTATCTTAATAATTATAAAATATCAGTTTATACAGAAAAATAAATTTTGTTTGAATTCATTAAAAAGTAACCTAAAAACGGGTAATAAATTTACTATTGAAGACCCGTTATTTTTAACAGGCAAATGCACTAGTTGCTAATTATTATCCATTTCCCCCACCTTCCTCTGGGTGCTCCACTCTGTCTGGAGGCTGCTAATCTCCTCCACTTTGGAGGCAGTGCACTCCTCCACCCTCTTCCTCCAGACCCCCTCCACTCTCTTCACCAGAGCCTCCATATCAACCACCAGCGCACCTCCAATCTGTGGGGGGAACGAATTTCTTAACAAAACAAAAGTTCATATACTAAAAAAAAATTTTTTTTTAGCTACCTAGCTATATTTAAAAAAATCTTACATAATATGATTAAAGCCTTCATATGTATTATTTCTTGTCTTCAACACTTTTTAATAAGATAATATTTATAAGCAGAAGAACAGATAAGGTAAAGAGCTTATCTAATTTTAGTGAAGGAAGGGGTTCATAGTCCGATAGATCCTCGACTCAAGATGAAATGGAACTTATGGTAAGTGAAGGGTCTGAGTGTTAGATATATCCTTTACCCGATATGCTTTATCTTACATAAGTCTCATAGTGTTAGATATGTCCTTTACGGCTTTACCCAATATGCTTTATCTTACATAAGTCTCATAGTGTTAGATATATCCTTTACCCGATAAGCTTTATCTTACATAAGTCTCATAGTGTTAGATATGTCCTTTACGGCTTTACCCAATATGCTTTATCTTACATAAGTCTCATAGTGTTAGATATATCCTTTACCCGATAAGCTTTATCTTACATAAGTCTCATAGTGTTAGATACAGGGTGGGGCGTAAGTTTGGAAGCAATTTTTCAAACATTAATATAATTCTTAAAAATAAGTTCCTAAGTAGGTGATAGGGTTTGAACTATAGTAGAGACACTACATTAAGACGTGGCAGTGTTATTTTCTACAAAAATTTAGTCAATTCAAAAATGTCAGACAAAAGAGAAGCCATTATTGCTCTACACCGTGCCGGGAAGTCAGATTCCGTCATTTCAAAGACTCTCTCAATAGCGAGATCGACTGTTTGGAAGTGTGTGAAGCGTTTTAATGAGAGAGGAGACTTGACTGATCGTCCAAGAAGTGGTAGACCACGCTCACAACGCACCAAACAACTGATAAAATGTGCCCGAGAGAAGATCAAGAGGAACCCGAAAAGGTCAATACGATTGTTAGCCAAAACAGCTAATGTAAGTCCCAGAACAATGAGAAGAGTGGTCAAAGAAGACCTAAAGATGTCCTCTTTCAACCTCCAAAAGAGACAGACTCTGTCAGAAGCTGTAAAGAAAAAGAGATTGGAGAGAAGCAAAGCACTTCTGAGAGAATTGAAGTCTGGCACGGCTGGTGAAATTGTTTGGTCTGACGAAAAAATTTTCACAGTGGAAATTGCTCACAACTGGAGGAATGACAGAATAATTGGTAAAAGTGCAAAAGACATCCCATACAACCAAAAAACTGTCTACAGAACCATGAAACCTGCTTCAGTAATGGTCTGGGCCGCCGTTTCAGAAACTTGGAGATCTCCTTTAATTTTTGTGGAACAAGGCGCCAAAATCAATGCTAAATGTTATATTGAGAATATTTTGACGCCAATGTTGGAGTCAGCTAAGGATCACTTCGGTAATGACACTCTATGGACATTTCAGCAAGACGGTGCGACTTCACATACTGCAAATGTCACTCAAAACTGGTGCCATGACCATCTTCCACGGTTTTGGTCCAAAGAAATGTGGCCTTCCTGCTCCCCAGATGTTAATCCTATGAACTTTTCGGTATGGTCCATTCTTGAATCAAAGGCCTGTGGTAAATTCCATCGCAGTGTGGATGATTTAAAGCGTTCGCTACAGAGATCTTGGAAGGAAATTTCACAAGAACAGTTGCGTGCCGCAGTAGGAGGAGTTCGGAGGAGATTTGAGGCTGTTATTAAAAACAAGGGGGGACATTTTGAATAAATTTATGATTTTTGAATTCTTAAAACCCTTATGTAATAATACATAACTGTAAATTATTAAATATATTTTTCGTTGGATTATAATATGCACTTTCATTTGCTTCCAAACTTACGCCCCACCCTGTATATCCCATACCCGATATGACAATGTAACAACTCTCAATACATTGGATAGATTCTTTGCTTTATACAAATTACCTCCATTTTATATAGCTAGCTACTGAATGAACATTTATAGAGATCATTTTATTTAGAACTCTAAAACAATAGGACTGGTGCCAGATAGCTATTCAATGTTATCATCAGTGAATTCCATGAAGTATTTATTTCTGGGATATTAAGGATAGCTAATTCAATTACTAGGTTCCATTGTTTAGAATTAGTCATTTAAAACCTACCTCTCCAGTGTTGCCATCTGCAGAGTCTGAAGGTAAACCTGAAATGAACAAAATGACATAACTTTAGAGCCTATATTCGAAAAAAATAGTAAAAAAAATCTCCATTGGATAAGGTAGCTAAACTAACAGTAATAAGAAGGTAGGTGTTCATTGTTCAAGAACGCAATTTTTGGTACACCTACCATGACTTTGTTACTCCCTCTAAAAATAGATTTATTTAAAGCTAAATAGAATTTTTAAACGTAATAGGGTAAGTTCTTTATTACCGGTCAGTTCCACATCTTCGGTCATTTAAGAAAAACGATATGACAATAATTATATAATTATAATTGGTATCCATGATACCTGCAGGTATCATGGATACCAATTAAAATAAAAATTATATTATTGTCATATTGTTTTTCTTATATGATCGAAGATGTGGAACTGACCGGTAATAAAGATCTTACCCAAATAATTATTATACGTACCTTGCACGTAGGTGACAATAACATAATAATTCCTAATGTTATCCGTAGCTACTATCTCCATTACTTCTACCACTAAATACTAACCATAAGGATAGATCATACGTTTGGTAGAGTTCAACACAGTAAACCTAGGCTTTCACATTTACATTATATTAATAAGGATAAAAGAACAAGATAGAATCCCTTCACATGACTAACTACAACCATTTAACTCTTTGTAGCTACATATTTCAATCTACCATAAATATTATTATCACGCTTAATGCTCAATGGTGAAGAAATGATACCACCTTTAAAAAGTAAGTCACCTACATGAATGTGCAGGGCCGTACACACGTAGGGTTTTTTAAGTCTTTCCACCAGACTTAAAAAACCCTACGTGTGTACCACCCTTTAGCTATTGAGCATGCAAGGCTTTTCTTTCTCTCGAAAGTGTGTCACTGAAGTAGTTCAGGAACTACTAAATAGTAGCTAAATGACTCACCCTGACTCAGTTCGCTGTCGTAGGTTTGACTCAGACTCTGCAGTCCTTTCTTGCACTCCATTAGAACATTTTCCCTGTGAAAAGAAAAATTAGAGAGAAAAAAATATTAGTTTAGTAGAGGGTTAACGTCTGTTTCAGAACCAAAGGACATATTGCTGATGTCAAAAGAAAATGAATACAAGGGACTGGAAGAGACGGTCTGAAAGGAAAGTTGCTCCTTGAACAAAGTCACCGATCAACGTCAGTTACAAAGCTCATGGATGCAGAAAGCTACTCAGTGAATGCAGTCACTTACTAATGAATGTGACGAAAAGGGACACAAGCACGAGTGACTGCAGTCACGGATGAAAGAGGAAAATGAAGAGGTGATAGTAAATGAAGCGTACTAGTCTACCTAACACAAAATATAAGACCTCTTAGTTGAAGAGCATAACTCTAGCGCTATCCTCTAAAACTGCAAGTAGTGAACAAAAACATGGTAAAGAACAGCAACAATAAAAAGAAAAAGTAACTAACAATTTAAAATAAAACAAACATTTTAAATCAGTAAGTTATTGAAAGAATCTAAAATCTTTCGTATCAAAGTAGCTACATTATTAAGTTATATTTCAGCAGAAGTAATGACACCCACTCACCTCTGTTCCTTCAGTCTCTTCTCCGCCTCCTCTCTCAGCTCCTCATTTCTCCTCTTCATCTCCTCCCTTTCTCTCTCCATTTGCTCCACCTTAGAGTCTGTCTCTCTCTCCTTTTCCTTCAGTCTCTCCATCACTCCCTCCATTTTGCTCTGCTTCTCACCAGCTTCACTCAGTCTCTTGTTCAACTCTTCTTCTTTCTCTCTACTTTCTTTCTCTAATTTGTTATTCGTTTCTTTGAGGTTTTTCTCTAATTTATCTCTACTTTCCTTCAGTTCTTGTAATTCCTTTTCTATTCCATCTTTATCTTCTTTAATTTTTCTCAATTGTGTCTCTAGTTTATCTTCTTTCTCCTTCTCATCTCTTTCTCTCTCCTCTTTACACCTCTCCCCCTCCTTCAACTTATCCTGTAGCTCCTTCTTACTCCTCTCTAGATCTTGGATCCTCTTTTGCAAGTCAGCTCCTCCCTCCTCACTGCGTTTCAGTTTCTCCTCCAATAGAGCAACTCTTGACTCAAGCTCTTCACATTTGCCAGTGAGGAGAGCCTTTGCCTCCTCCGCCTCATCCCTCCTCTTCTGCACCTCCACTAATTTGAGCTGCATCTCCTCACTGCTCCTCTCAATGTCTGCTATCTGCTTCAGGTAGCTCCTCTTCAACTCCTCCAAGCTAGAAACACTTTCTTTCAACTCCTCCAGCTCCTTTTGATATCGCCCTTCCAATTCCTTCCTGTCCTTCAACTTCATCTCATCCAGTTCCTCCCTGTCCTTCAACCTTTTCTCCTCCAGCTCCTCTCTGTTCTTCTTCATTTTCTCTTCATACTCCTTCCTATCTTTCATTGCCCTCTCCTCTTGCACCCTCAGTCTCCTCTCAAACTCTTCACCATCCTTCTGTGCCTTCTCCTCCCACTCCTTCAAAGTCCTGTCTAACAGCTCCTCCCTCTCACTCCTCCCCTTCACCTCCAACTCCTTCTGCAGTAGCGCTATCTTCTCATTTAAAAGTCTGTTCGATATTTCCATGTTCTTCACCTGCGAAAAATATTCAGTATTAGACATCATCCTCAAAATACCTACATTGTATCATGGATACACAACGTATCCATTCTATTGCAGCAAGTATCAATGATACATTACCGATCTAGTCTAGTGTAAGTATCAATGATACACTATAATATATTCATACAGTAAAGGCTAGACGCAAGCAAATAAAAAAAAAAAAATTCAGGCGCATGAATAGAACTGTAAAAAAAAAATAAAGTTGCTTATATCGCTGTAATTCAATATTGTAAACAATAGCTAGCTATAATTAGAAAGAAATTTAAAAAGAAAATAGAAATTATAAACAAATTTCAAACATGTTGAGACACGTCCAAACAAGTTCAGACACGTTCACCCTAAGAGTAGCTATGAGGTGTCAACACTTGCCTCATTTTCCCCATCATCCTGTAACAGAAAAGAGACACACTAACGTTAGCACAGGGGTAAGGGAAGACGTCACAGGTAACCAACGGATTTATCGGACAAATAGCTATTAAATGGAAAACTCTAAGGTATTAGCACAATACCGTGCACTGTTACAATAACGTTCACATACTTCTTATCGATTTGAACATTTTCAGTCGTAGATTTTAAGTTTTTGACATTTCCAATCGTAGATTTAACGATTCAAATCGTAGATTTTAACATTTCCAATCGTGAACGATTTAACTGTTTTAAAGGATGCATGATTTTTGACAATCATTTTTTAGGTCTCAAATGAGAAGATTTGGGAAAATATCGTTAATAAAGAATGGTAACATACATTAACATAGGGCCACTCGGCATGCATTTACACTCAATCCCTTATTGGGTCACTAGTTCCCACATTACCACCAGTGTCCCAATTGACGTACTTGCAGCAAGTAGTCTGTTTCAACCCAATAAGATGGTATCTTTGTCTCTCACCTTATTCTTGTTGTGCTGGTTGTTGAACTCAAGCATTGCAATGAGTTTATCAGAGTTCTCCTTCTGCAGAGTGAACTCCTTGAGTTGCTCTTTGAGCTTAGCATTTTCTGCAGTAAGGGTGCTAACGTGGACTGGGCAGCTCTGCAACGAATGGGACAGTATCTGTTAGTTTCAGAGTCTTATTTGACTGCATTCAAGTATGAAGGAAAATCAGGAAATGAGACGAAATGGGTATGAAGGCTACCTAAAACATAAATCTAATAGGAAAATGAAGAGGGGATAGTGAATGAAGCCTAGGAGTCTACCTTACACAAAATCTAAGAGGTAACAGTAAGTGAGGCTTACGAGTCTACCATAAGGTACGTTTTGCATGCAGCAATTATTGCGATCATTGCTCAGTGACCATCGCCCAGCTACTGTCATTGAGCACTGGTTCAATGCTATATCTATGGGGCTGTTTTGCAACCAGCGATTATCGCAAAGCATTAGATTAATGCATTTCTAATTGATGGGTGGTCATTGCTTAGCGATGATCGCAATAATCGCTGCATGCAAAACGTACCTTAACACAAAATCTAAGACCTCGTAGTTTAAGAGCATAACCCTAGCGCTATCCTCTAAAACTGCAAGTAGCTAGCGTTATGAAAAATAAATACAAAAATAGTTCATGATCCAAATTACAACATTTGTAAGCTATAGAACGTTATATCCCTTTTTTTCCCAAGCGATACCGATGTTAACAATCGATTCACTTAGCAACATTCTGCGACAAACTATGGATGCAGAAAAGCTGCTCTGTACCAACAGTGGACCTACTACGGAATGTAAACAAAGGAAGAAAAGAACCACTTTCTCGAAATTAAAGGACTAATTAATATACAAACAATAACTAAATTGGACAAAGTATTATTTAATATCCTTTCCCTAATATGATTCTTAAAATGTAACATTCGTTTTACAAGCAACACAACCATTTACTCTATACAATAATATGAAGCAAAAGAGTAGGTAGTTGGTATGATTATTCTGTAGCTAGGTAGTCTCTAGCAATGCCAATAGAAGTATTTAGCTACTTGGCACTAGCTATACTAATAACAAAAGCTTGATGTAACGGGTGCACTTCTTGATAGCAGAAGATTTATTATAGAAGAAAATATTTCTTCTAATTCAACTAGTAAAGGGCATTAATTTTACAGCTAATTTCAATAGACTTGTATCTTTTATTTTTCTAAAATATTCATCTTTGATGAACAAATGGAAACAAAAATGTATTTTTTATGTATTTTTATACATAATGAAATTAAAAAGTAATAATGGCAGGAGAACAACGATTGAAAAGAAATTGTTCTTCCGGGTATAAAGAAGGCAACCAAAACATTGTTAAATTGGATAATATCTCCTAATCAACATACATTTCCTAAGTAAATGTGAACATAAACTGAATTCAGCTCTGAAAAAAGGATTAGCAAGAGAAATTTAAAATAGCCACTCGATCTTCTTATTAATAGAAAAAGTGAAATATCTTCAATAACTGTACCTTAAATATACGCTGACACATGAAGTTAATTTTAGGGTGTAGCTACTTGGAATTACTAGGCGGAAGAGGTTAAACTATTAGATGTGGAAGGTTGAGAACACTGTTGTGGTACATCGATACTATCGTTAGTAGCAACAGGAGATGCAGCGGGGAGAGGAGTAACAGACTCTGTAGTTGATGACACGACTGGTAATGATGAGGCATTTTGGACACTGGTTGCACAATAGCTTTCAGTTGATCCTCTAACCAGTTCATCAGCGACTCTGTTTGCAGGATTATGATCAACTTCTGCTAGATTCAACGGATTATTGTGTTGAGCTACATCAATTGAATTAGGGTTAACATTCGAAGTGGTTGCTTGATCTAATGTAATGGTCGTATCAGCCTCTTGAGAGTTCGAGCTTGAATGAAGAGCAGCATCAGTTGGAAAATCCCTAGAGACGAAAAGTGCAGTTCTAACAGGGGTAATAGAACTTGTTTTACCAACACGCGTGAAAGCTGAACTAGGTGATGTGATTGCAGCAACTGAACAGGAGGGTAGGCTCTCTACAATTGTGCTAGTCTGACTGGTGAATCCTAAGGAGATCTCATTACCAGAGGAAGTAATAGGAGTCTCCTCCCCATCAGAGTAAGTTGATGGAATTACAAGCGAGAGGATTGGTTTGTGAATAACAATTTTATTATCGAGATTGTTAGAAGGGATGTCAACATCAGATAAGGCCATATCCAGAGACCTAGTGGACTGTAGATTACGTTTCCTCTGCTCTGGGTCAAAATCAGGATTAGTTGGTAGATCAGTAGGTAGTATTGGCGTGAATTTGATATTTCTGAAAGCTTTAGGAGATCCTTTTAAATCAAACTCATTGAGTCGCTCCTCTAGTTCTTCAATCACTATCATTTTGTTGTCCAACTCTAACTGCATGCTCATCAACTTGGTTTCCCAACCGAGAATTTCATCGGTTTTTTCAGCTACCTTTTTCTCATAATCGTCTACTTTCATCACAAGTACTCTTCCAAATTCAGCTTTCTCATCAGCCAAGAGCGTTTCGTAGTACTCTTTCATTTCGGCCAACTTTAACGTAAATTCTACTTCAAGATGTGTGAATTTCTCGCAAAGCTCTTCAGTTTCCTCATCTTTTCTCGACTCCAAGATATCAATTTCTTCTTTCATATCAGCTCTGAGACTCTCGAGTTGCACATTGGTCCCTCCTTTCATTGAAGCCATTTTCTCTTGGTATTCCATGTCTTTCTTCACCAAGTCTTCATGAGCAGAGCTCAGCTTCTTTTGGAGGTCTCTAATCTGACTCAAAAGAGTTTCAGTGATAGAGAAGGAGGATCCATCAGCCTCGTGGACTTTCTTATTGACAAATTCATTCAGTTTGGAATTACCATCGATTAGTAGCTGCTTTTCTTTGTTGAGAGTAGTCACTTTGTCTTCCAATTGCTTTTTATCAGATTCTAGATTTAGAACCAGTTTTTCCATATCAGATACCATCATATTCTGCATTTCTAAAATGTTCTTCTGATCTTCTTCATACTTATTACACATTTCGCAAGTTTTTGGAGTTTCCTCCAAAACTTCACATGTCTTGGAAGCGTCAACAGGGCTTACCGTAACAGCCTCGCTACTTTTATCAACTAATTGACTATTATTTTTTGTAAGTTCAATTATATTTGTTTCTAACTTTTCGATTTTGGTACTCAGTTTATCTTTTTCTTCCAAGAGAACACTAACTTGTTCATTAAGTTTTTCTACATCACATAGCAGAGATGAGTTAGTCTCCTTCAACTCCTCACATTTGAAACTGCTAGATATGCAGTTAGATTCTTTCTCCATGAGATTTTCTACCAACTCCTTGTTCATTATATCAATTGCAGATTTTTCCTTTTCGAGAGAAACAATTTGATTGTTGAGGCTTACTTTATTGGCCTCAATGATTTTATTCTGCTTCTCATTCTCGTCAATTAATTGTTTATTTTTAATCACAATTTCCTCAAACTTGTCAGAGGAATCTTTTAATTCTGTTTCCAGTTTTACTATTTTTTGACATAAATCGAAACGTACAGATTCATTATCTTTCATGGATTTCTCAGTTTTATTTTTTTCGGCAACTAAACTCTTAATTTGTTCATTTAGTCCATCGATGCTACTTTTCAATTCTACATTTCGAGTTTCGAGCTCGACAGCTTTCTTAGCGGTACTGACATTTTCTTCCATAGATTGATTACACTGTTTATCGGTGGTGCAAAGTTTATCTTCTAATGATTTGGTATAGTCCATCAGCTTCCTCTTAACTTCATTCAGTAAACCAACTTTGCTCTCACTAACTTTCATCCTCTCTTCGAAATTTTGCTTATCTTCTTCCATCTCGTCAACAAGTTCTCTTAATTTTTCTATGTTTTCTTCTAATATTCTAATTTTCTCAGAAAAGTAAAGCGATTGATTGAAAGGAACCTTAGATTCGGTACTTAAATTAAATACTTTCAATTCATAAACGTCTTTAATAGCAGATAATTTTTCATTACAGGATTTTTCAGTTTCAACTAATTTAGTAGTGAGATTTTGTTTTTTGCTTAGTAAATCTTTAATTTTAAGTTCAATCAAATTGATAGAGGATGTCAATTGCTCATCCAAGTTTTTTTTTAGTTCCAGATTCTCTTCTTCAGATCCGGAAGATTCTGTATCCTCTTCATCTGGCAGTAGAGACAAGACTTTTTCTTCGATTGACTTCACTAGTTTTACTTTCTCATCTTCAATTGTTGATTTAACAGTCAGCAAACCAGTGCTTTCAATCTGAGTATCAAACTCTTGTTTCACTTTATCAATATCTTTGTTCAGTTTGCTCGTGCCTTCTCCAACGTGGATTTTATCGGTGACTAAACTTTCAGCTGGATTCACATCATCAGATTTATTTAACTGCAGTTCTAATTCACTAATATAATCACTTTTAGAACTCAATGAACCTTCTAAAATTTTCACTCTGCTCTCCAACTCGTTAATGGCATTTCCTTTATCGGACACATAATCTTCAAATTCAGTTTGTGTTGAAAATGGAGTCCACGTTAGTATTCCCTTCTCTTCCGAAGAGGCTTCCTTACAATCAACAGCAGACTGATCTTCTGTTGCCACGTCAAATGTTGTTTCAGTACCTTCTGTTACCATATCACAAACAGTTTCAGTACCTTCTGTTACCATGTCACAAACAGTCTCAGTACTTTCATGTCGCACCTCAGGTTCAGCGTCACCACTACGTCTTACTCGAGACACTGCCAACAAACCACTAAGCTCCTCGACTCGTCGCACCATGGGTTCTATATTTAACTTCTCTTGGTTACTCTCATTAGTGCTTGAGAACGTTTGTTCGCCAAACCTAATGACCTCCTCTTTTGCTGAACTCAACTGACATTCGAGGTCTTCTAGACTACCAGACCATGCAGTTAAGAGATCAGGAGTTAAATCTCGTAAACGAGTGTTATCTTCAACAGTAGGATCAATGGTGCCTTCTTCTTTGACAATAGGATCGGTAACATTTTGGTCAACACCACTCTCTTCTTCACCGACTTTCATTTGCGAATTAACCGAATTAATTTCCAAATCCTTGCAGTCATTACCTTCCACTCGTTTATCTAATGCCTTCTGAAGGTTTTCTTTATCATCCAATAAGTTTTTGATAGTTAGTTCCAATTCATCTTTTTTAATTATATTTTCTTCAGTTTGTTGTTTCATTTTCATATTTATGATAGACATGTCATCTTGAAGAGCTCTGTAATTTTCCGTCGATTGTTTTTGATTATTAGTTAAAGTTATCCTCAGCTCATGGATGGTTGCTTCTCTATCCTTCAACTCTTCGTTCAAAGATTCTTCTTTCTGATGAAACTCGCAATTCATCGTTACGTTCTTAGTCATGAGATCATCAAGTTGGCTTTTCAATGAAACCAAAATTGTCCTTTGTTCTAAGGAAATCTTATTCAACTCATTACAAGAAGCTTCTAGATTGCTCTTTTCGCGTTCCAATTCCTGATTCTCTTCTGTAAGCGAATCATTGGATACTTCCAGTTGCAGACGTGTTTCTCCTAATTTAGTCATATCTTCTTTCATTCGACACATCTCTTCCTTCAAAGATTCCGTGAATTTTGAGGCCTCTGAATTCATACTTTCAAGTTTTTGTTCTAGCTCAGTACATTTTTCTTCTTTCTCTTGAAGTTTATGAATAGGTATCATACTTTCAAGCTGTTTTTCATTTTCTAATTTCAACTGTGCAACAAGAGCTTTAAGTTCCACTATCTCATTTGTTAGGTTTATATTTGAAGATTTCAATTCGTCAATTTCATTCTTTTTCGTATTTTGATACTCTTTGTAGTCTGAATTTAGAGCAAACATTTCATCAGAATGCTCCTTCTCTGCTCTTTCCAAATTAGATTCGATCAATGTGATTTTTTCTTGAAGCGCAGACATTGATACTTTCAAACCCTCTTCACTACTTGTTAGTTTACCGATTTCCTCCTGAAAAGATTTCTCTCGTGTTTGGTATTGCATTAACTGTTGCGAAAGGCGGCTCATCTCAGCTGATCTAATAGTACCATCCTTTACTAAATCATCTCTCTCGGCCATTACGGCAGCAACGAGGGAGTCAAAAGTATTCTGTAGTTGGTACATCTTAGCCTCAACTTCCTGTACTTTTTCTTGCATTCGCTTATTCTCTTCAAGCTTCAATTCTCTATCTTTAGCCAATGTCTTCAGATATTTGCTAGTACTTTGCAATTTATCATTTAACTTTTTGTTTTCAAGAAGAATGTGAGAGAAATTTTCTTCAACATCTTTATCAATTGAATGATCGAACTTCATTGAAGGCCATTTATCTTCATTCATCGAATGCTTGGTCTTCTCTTCATCAGCTGCATGATGTGATTTTTCAATGCTCAGTTGTTCGCTAACAGAAGACATTTCCCTAGCGATAAGTTTAGCTTGTTCTTCAACTTGAGTTTTTTCTCCGGTGACTGTTTCAATTTCAGTTTTATACTCCGTAGCAATCATTTCACTCACTTTCAATTTATTTTCTAATTCCTCTTTTTCTCTCTGGATTTCGCTAGATTTCGTTTCAAGTTCTTGCAACTCAAGACATTTCTTTTCAAAATCACTTTTCACACGTATATTCTCTTCAGTAACTGCGATATGACTCCTGTCTTTTTCATCCAATTGTTTCAAAACTGAATCGATCTTAAGTTTCAATGCATTTTGTTCTTCTTTGGCGATAGACAATTCAGATTGTATGTTTACAAACGAATTTTCCTTAACTGACATACATTGACTCATTTCATTTTTCACTTTTCTTAGATCTGATACAAGGGATGACAAGCATTGGACTTGTTTGGCAGGATTGCTGCTGGCCAGACTGGGGCCTTCGGGAGATCCAAGGGAAGACTCTGAGAGACGATCGTCAGATTGGATTTTAGTGTCAATCCCATCAGACTGCAATGATGATTCAGTTTCAGATACAATTACTTCTTCCGATGGTGAAAATACCTTTATCGCGAGATCAGACACAGCAGCCTTGGTAACCGGTTCAGACAAATCAGCCCTGGTAACCGGTTCAGACACATCTAACTTGGTTTCCATTTCAGGCACAGCTGTCTTGGTCTCGGGTTCAGTCACAGCTGTCTTGGTCTCGGGTTCAGTCACAGTCTCGGGTTCAGTCACAGCTACCTTGGTCTCGGGTTCAGTCACAGCTACCTTGGTCTCAGGTTCAGTCACAGTTGCCCTGATCTCAGGTTCAGTCACAGTTGCCTTGGTTTCCAGTTCAGTGACAGCCGCCTTGGTTTCTAGTTCAGTCACAGCCGCCTTGGTTTCCAGTTCAGACACAGTAGCCTTGGTCTCGGGTTCAGACACAATAGCCTTGGTCTCTGGTTCAGACACAATAGCCTTGGTCTCTGGTTCAGACACAATAGCCTTGGTCTCTGGTTCAGACACAATAGCCTTAGTCTCTGGTTCAGACACAATAGCCTTAGTCTCGGGTTCAGACACAGTAGCCTTGGTCTCTGGTTCAGATACAGTAGCCTTGGTCTCTGGTTCAGACACAGTAGCCTTGGTCTCTGATTCAGACACAGTAGCCTTGGTCTCTAGTTCAGACACAATAGCCTTGGTCTCTGGTTCAGACACAGTAGCCTTGGTCTCTGGTTCAGACACAGTAGCCTTGGTCTCTGGTTCAGACACAGTAGCCTTGGTCTCTGGTTCAGACACAGTAGCCTTGGTCTCTGGTTCAGACACAATAGCCTTGGTCTCTGGTTCAGACACAATAGCCTTGGTCTCTGGTTCAGACACAATAGCCTTGGTCTCTGGTTCAGACACAATAGCCTTGGTCTCTGGTTCAGACACAATAGCCTTGGTCTCTGGTTCAGACACAATAGCCTTGGTCTCTGGTTCAGACACAGTAGCCTTGGTCTCTGGTTCAGACACAGTAGCCTTGGTCTCTGGTTCAGAAGCAACCTTAGTCTCTGGTTCAGAAGCAACCTTAGTCTCTGGTTTAGGAGCCGCCTTAGTCTCTGGTTCAGAAGCAACCTTAGTCTCTGGTTCATAAGCAGACTTATTCTCTGGTTTAGGAGCCGCCTTAGTTTCTGGTTTAGAAGCAGCCTTAGTCTCTGGTTCAGAAGCAGCTATAGTTTCTGGATCAGAAGCAGCCTTAGTTTCTGGATCAGAAGCAGCCTTAGTTTCTGGTTCAGAAGAAACCTTAGTATCTGGTTCAGAAGCAGTCTTAGTCTCAGGTTCAGAAGAAACCTTAGTCTCAGGTTCAGAAGAAACCTTAGTCTCTGGTTCAGAAGAAACCTTAGTCTCTGGTTCAGAAGAAACCTTAGTCTCTGGTTCAGAAGAAACCTTAGTCTCTGGTTCAGAAGCAGCCTTAGTCTCTGGTTCAGAAGCAGCCTTAGTCTCTGGTTCAGAATCAGCCTTAGTCTCTGGTTCAGAAGCAGCCTTAGTCTCTGGTTCAGAAGCAGCCTTAGTCTCTGGTTCAGAAGCAGCCTTAGTCTCTGGTTCAGAAGCAGCCTTAGTCTCTGGTTCAGAAGCAGCCTTAGTCTCTGGTTCAGAAGCAGCCTTAGTTTCTGGTTCAGAAGCAGCCTTGGTCTCTGGTTCAGAAGCAGCCTTGGTCTCTGGTTCAGAAGCAGCCTTAGTTTCTGGTTCAGAAGCAGCCTTGGTCTCTGGTTCAGAAGCAGCCTTAGTTTCTGGTTCAGAAGCAGCCTTGGTGTCAGGCTCAGACACTATTTCGATACCATTTGTCGGAAAACACTTGGTTGCTGATTTTGAGATGCTTCCAATTTTTTTCCCAGAATTTAGAATGTCAACGTTGCAAGCAGATACACTTGACAGATATTCATTGACTTTTTTCTCTAGATCTGTCATAATCATTTGTTTTTCCATAAGTTTTTTCTCTAGCTCACGCAATCTACTATCAATTCGTTTTTTCTCCAGTTGATATCTATGCATTCTATCTTCTGAAAGCGTATCCTCTGAATCATCTGAGTCGTCCGATTCATAGGAGCGCACGATACTTTGACTACTCACACTTAGTTCATCAAATTCCCTTTTTAAAGCTTCACGATCTTTCAAGACATCATCGAGAAACCGTTTAAGGGTGATGCATTCATCTTCTACAGACGTCACAGAGGTAGAGGATTCCCTACTTGCCAATTTTTGAGTTGCAGCCATGATTTCTGTGATATTTAGTAAATGAATTCACAATCGTAGTAGTCCGCAATTAGCTAATTGACATTTTCACAATCACTTGACAATCTTCAGATGAAAAATTCATACTTCACTAATAAATTAAGACAGATAGTTAAGCACTTCGAGCTTCACATCACGTACTATACAGTTAAACATGACATTAATTGGATACAAAATTTCTTTTCATCACAGAAGTATTAAATCGTAGCATAAAATCTAATCATTCGAAAGTTTGCCTAGCCGATATATGTTTCGTACTAGGTGATTACTAGATTGGGACTAACATTCTTATTACTAACACTCGCAACTGTTCACCAACACTAAACTATTCTGAAGAAGTAAAGTGCAGTGCCGTGCTACTTGGAAACGTGCCAGAACACCTGATGATGTAAATATGTATGATTTAACAATAAACCGTTTAATGACGGCAGAGTGAACAGATCAAAATCTCACAGAGATGTGCATCTAGATGCATTATTAAACTTCAATTACTGAAATCAATCGGAAATTCACGACATAATCATCATCAGTTGAGTTGCTGAACACACTTTCTGCAAATATATCTTTACTACGGTTAATAGTCTATTCTCACTGCATCTTGGCAAACCTAACCATTTCACTAGTTATTTCTGGGTTCATTTCAATGTCAAACTTATAAAAACTCCCCTATCCCTATTTTTTAACATATATATTAAAATGACATCACACCATTTTAAAAAGTGGAAACCTAGAGGTCGTAAAAATACAAGTTACATGAATTTGTCAACACAGATTATTGATGTTTATTGATTTCGGTTTTAATTTAGTAACAAATCATGCTTTCGAAACAAGCGTCATAACTCATAATGCTAACGTCAAAATAAGATCAACTACCTAAAACGAACATCAAAAGAGAAGAAAACGGGAGACATGGTCAGATGAGAAAGTTACCTGGTAGTTAACTATACAGTTCTGGATTTAAAAACTGTTACTGTCGATATCTAAATAAAATTGAAATGGAATTGAAAATCCAACTTAATTAAATTAGAGAATGAAGGGGAAAACAGAATTATTAAAAATATTATGAAACATGAAAGGTTATCAACAGTAAACAATAGACACTTACAAATCATAAAATCACCAGTAATTGTCTCAAAATTACAACAATCTTTGAAAAAATACAGAATATGGATACACTATCATTTTATATGACAGCTATTAAAATATGAACGCTATGTTGAATTATTATTTCAAATTTTGAGCTACAATATTATTCAACAAAATTAAACTAACAGTAAGAATAAACAAAGAATTACACCGAGATGTGGTGTTAAAATATTGATTCTATAAACCAGAATGAAAATGTAAAGTAATCATTCCCTAATTCGAGTAACTGCACATTCACCGCGTCTCACACTAGAAAACATCTACAAATACCGGCATGATAGACAACCACCGACCTGCTCATTAGATTCTAGCGGAGAATCCATCTCGACTAGGGAGAGGAGAAGGCACTACACAAATGACAGTCAGAAAGACACTGCACTAATCACCCCGAACGGTACAAGGGAACAATCTGGCAGGCAAGAGGCTTGTTTGATCGTACAGAAGGTATATAGGTAGTTCAGCACGCATTGAGAGGCGGGTAGGTATAGATGTAGTATGATAGTTTGTTAGGTGATGAATGGATGAATTGTTAATGTATATTAAAACTTAAGAATAGTAAGATAAGAAAAAACAGATATGCAAGCTAGATTATTAGTATTACGGCTAATTACAATTGAATAGTAAAAATGGATATAGCTAGCTTAAATAACCATTTCCTTAAATCAAGAATGGAGTGACCAAAGTTAGGAAAGGTACTTTATCACTGCCTAATTGCAACAAGAACACAAACAGCTAAATTCCATAAAATATTGACCAAAAAAATCCATAAACTTAGGTCCAAACAGTGATTCAAACTTGTACAGACATTTGCAACTTCTAACAACAGTTGACTTTCTGGTTATATATTATTTCAATAACTTCATACTCAAATACTTTTTGGTGAATCCATATTAGTAAATAAGTGAGGTTGTCACTCACAACCGCAACGGTCTGCGCATCTTACATCTAATTAGTATAGACACTATCAAATGTATACTAAGTAGGTACACTGGTACATATTACTCACGTTAAGTTGTGGAGCTCTGTCCAACACTGAACAGACTTCTTCGGAAAGATCAACAGATTTCCTAGAAGAGGAAAATGTACAAATATTAGATACCTAATAGACTATCTCAACTATAGAGACTAAATTTTAAAGAAAGCATGTCAGACTTCCAACAAACGATAGTTATTAGAGCTACCGTAATATGAAAATAATAGCCAAAAGTTAACACGAATTTCATAAAGGGGTTAAAAATATTGCATCCACTATAATTCTCTGAGAATAGTGAGAAATGTAACATAAACAGGGAAGTTAGCAATCATTTAACAGAAGTCAGCTAAATAGCGAATTTAATCATATAGAACACAGTCAACACACTTATATCGGAAAAATAAACACGAGGCAATGGAACGGGTATAAAGGATGGTTGATAGGAATATCTTCATGGAAAATCAAACAGATTTAGTGTTACTTATTTCACATGGAGATGTTATAAGTAGGTAGGAGGTAGCTACCACTGCAATCGTCCAAAGGTAGCAGTTCTTCATATTTGTTAATGGTTTGCACTGCCTAGGTATTTCAGACATACGTCTTGTTGTGAACAGGTAGAGTAGCGCACATGAGCCGGTAGAAAGGACTGGGCTGTGAGATGAGGCAGTGGGACCTACCCACGGGGTATATGAGGGGTGGTAGAGGGACATCTGAACCCCTGTAGCAAGTCCTAGACACCATAGGTCTGATTTGGGCTTCACAAGGTGACATCTTAGTGGTATATCCTTCTTCAGAGGCGTCTAGACATGTCGCTTTACTGAGTAAGAAGCAACTACTGCTATAGGTAGATGACACACTACTTGGCTGCATGATGTAGTCGAAACAAAGCTATGTATGTTTAGCGATAGATTTGGCGACAGCCAATCAGCACTCACTTAGAGTTGGTTGACTATGACGTGATCACATCAATATTTCGTACGTTAGAACAAATAGTTGATTCAAATATGATTTGATAACGTAGTTAATGTGAATTAACCCAATCCCTTATCACAAGTATAGCAACAGCTACTTTACCATTATAACCAAGTTAACCAGTAGCTACAAGATGAAATTGATACAATGGCGATCGTTGGCAACCACTGCTTATTGCACCAAATGGCAACTATTTACCCATTGCAATTGGCCAGTAGGTCGTGACGTGTAACTCTCTAATGTGACGTGCAACCAATGGGGTGAACTACCAAGAGCTATGTAATTAACTATGACTTTGCTAACATAGTTTCGCATAGTTGGTAACAGTGCCAGAGAAAATAGAGAGGGTCATTAAATAAACTGTCTAGTAGATGCTAAAATATAGAACTGGCATTGTTTCTATTATTAGCTACAGAATAGATAGGCATAACTAACAATGAGGTATATTCTGGTGGTGGAAAGTTTAAATAATTGGAATAATTCCATGATGATATCATTAATTAAAGAACTAATTAATAAATAAAACTATTTTTTCTTTGTTAGCTGACGTGAGTAAAACAATTGTGACTAGATTACGTGCATCCGGTAGAGCACATACCTTCGCCGCCGCTTATAAATGACCTTGACTATCCAATAATACTTGAGTTATAATGACCTCAACCTTCGACCCGTTCTCTCCCAAAACTCTCCAATAATCTAATAAATCGTCCTATTGTTTCGTCCAATTTGGCTAGCTAGCTAAATACTTTAGAGCTATAAATGACATTGACCGGATCGCTTCCAAAATTCTACCAGCAGGTTCCTGGACATTGACCAATCGTCTCATCAAATTTTAGGCCATTTGGTTGATTATTTGTTGAGTTATGCGAATAACAAGATGATAAATAAATAAATGCCGTCTATAATATAACCTTACGCATTCTTGGGAGGTAATTAACGTGAAAATTTGTAGATAATAGCTGAATGCAGATGTACTATATTGAACAAATTCATTGTGTTAAATTCGTAACTTTTTAGACCAAGTCTTTCACCATATTTACAAAATTTAAGAGTTTCAAAACCAGAGATAAAATTGATGACATCGAAAGAAAAATAGGTAGCTACTAGATACAAGAAACTTTGAAAAAATATTCGAACAGGAAAGTGTTTCGCTAAACAAAACCACCATGACTACCAACAATATGAAACTATTAACAGAACAAGAATAGTAGACAATAGTCCTCTGACGTCACTGTAACCACAGTTAACAGAACAATAATAATAGTAGAGACAATAGACATCTGACGTCACTGTAACCACAGTTAACAGAACAATAATAATAGTAGAGACAATAGACATCTGACGTCACTGTAACCACAGTTAACAGAACAATAATAATAGTAGAGACAATAGACATCTGACGTCACTGTAACCACAGTTAACAGAACAAGAATAGTAGAGACAGCAGGCCTCTGACGTCACTGTAACCACAGTTAACAGAACAAGAATAGTAGAGACAATAGACAACAAATAAAATTAACTCTTATTAACTATAAATAATAATGATAAAATAGCTCAATACAAATAAGAATAATTGATTATTATTCCCAATTCATTCAATCTAGCTATTTCGAATCACACAACCAACTTTATTATCGATATCCTGGACGAACTGAGCGAGGGGTTGTATACCAATGCTCAGATGAAACATTTTCAAACCTAACAGGAATCGTTAGCAATAAATTCTGCAGTTACACCAAAAGAGTCAAAGCCTTTCAAAACTCACCTCTGTTCACTATCAGAGTTACTCTGGCCCTTCTGCAGCTGCTCCTCCTTCAGTTTCATAGACAACTGAAGTTCCTGAAGACTACTAGTCAACTGTGAGGCGAATAGAGGACAATTTATTTTAATAATTTATATCTAGAAAATTACAGAAGTGAATAATTTGTATAGAATGGGGAACATGACTTTGATTAATCTGCTATATGTCATTAATATCCGACTACTATCCGCTTTTAAAATAATACGTAGCTAGCTAGTACGAGCAGAGTATAATTAATTTAATAATTATTTGAACAGAATAATGCAGAAGTTATTATTTTCTCACCTTCTGGGATTGTTGTTTCTCCTTTTCAATTTCAGCTGCCATATTTCTTTCTTTATCACCAAGGTTTGCTGTAAGAATACGCTTCTCTTCTTCCAAATGATTAATGGTTTCATTTTTCTCTTCCAAACTAGATGATAATTTAGTAATTTCCAGTTCCTTGGCGTCAACAGTCTGAATCAACTGATTATAGTCTTCCTTCATTTTCTTAATGACACATTTCTTCTGATTCAGTTCGTGTTTCACTTTCTCACATAAGGTTTCATACAACACCTGTTTGGATGAAAGATCATCCAGACGGTTTTTAAATTCAATCTCCTTGTTATCAATCAGCTTCTTAAAACTTTCTACTGTCACTTTCAAAATATTCATTCCTTCCATATAGTTTTTCACAACCTTAGCATGTTCTGCTGATAGAGTTTCTTTCGTTTCTTTCTCTTCCTTTAACTTGAGACTGTGTTCTTTCACCAAAGACTCTTTGTCACTTTTCATCTGCACCAAAGTCTTCTCTCTATCATCCAGATCTTTTTTAGCTTCACCAAGTCTCTTTTCAAGATCAAAAACTTTCTTATTGGTAATCTCAACTGCATTTTCTTTATCCACTTGAAGTGCCTTATTCTCTTCGAGTTCACTAGTTACTTTAGATAGATTTTCTCTCACTCTATCTCTAATCTCAGTTATTTCTGCTGTAGCTAATTTCTGTTTCTCAATCTCACTGAGCAATTCTTCCATTTTGGAATTCAGTTCCTCAATAGTGCTCTTACACAACTCCAACTCCTTTTTCTTCTGACTGAGTTTCTCATTCATCTCATTACTTCGTTTTTTAATTTCATGGTTCTCTTCCAATAATTCTTTTAGTTTAATAATATCAGTGTTTTTGTTCTTGATATCACAGTTGAGCTGTTCAATTAAAGCACTCTTCGTTTGTAATTCGTTGTTCAGTAGAATTATTTGTTTATCTGTCTCTTCAGCTTCAGTGTTTCTGTTCTTTAATATTTCTTCCTTGTTATTTAATTCAATTATATTATTTCTCTCTCTTTCTTGATATTGTTTTAGACTATTTTCTGTCTTATTTTTAATTTCAATAATTTCTTTGGTGAACGTATCAACTTTCGATTTAAAATCTTCACATTTATTTAACAACAAAGACTTCTCACTCTCTAAAGATTTAATTTTCTCCTCAAAATCTGTTCTTTCATCTCTTAATGTTGTTTCCAAATTGGTTTTCTCACTCTCTAAATTAACTTCCATTTGTTTCTTCTCGTCAATAATATTTGCTAATCTAGATTCCAAATCATCTTTATTTCTCAGAACTTCATCTAACTTTTTCGTTAATTCGTCTTCTTTTTTCGTTATTTCTTTTAACTGTTGCAAAGCTAAGTCTTTTTCGTTAATTGCCTCATTTAGCTTCTCATCACTACTTTCTTTGTTTTTAGTCATTTCATCTAACTCGTTAGCAATGTTATCTTTTTCTCTAGTTAGCTCTTCCAATTGATTTACAATAGTATCTTTTCCTATTTTACTTTCCTCTAACTCTTTCAATACGTTATCTTTTTCTCTAGTCAACTCTTCCAATTGATTTTCAATAGTATCTTTTCCTATTTTACTTTCCTCTAACTCTTTCAATACGTTATCTTTTTCTCTAGTCAACTCTTCCAATTGATTTTCAATAGTATCTTTTCCTATTTTACTTTCCTCTAACTCTTTCATTACGTTATCTTTTTCTCTAGTTATTTCGCCTAACTGGGTCACGATACCATCTCTCTCTGTCCTAACTAATTCAAGTTGCTTCGTCAGTTCCTGTGAACTACTCATATTTTCTTCTAACTCTCTAATTTTAGTCTCCCTAGCCTTTAACTCTCCATTCAACCTATCATTTTGGGACTTAGTCTCACTCAATTGATTTAGTAACTCATTTTGATCGGATTGAGCAGATAGCATACTTTGAAACTTGGTTTCCAGAAGGGAATGCTTCACAACAGCGTTTTCCATATCCTTGGTTAGTTTTTCATTCCCTTCTTTAGACAACTTTAATTCTTCCTCTAAAGAACTTCTAATTCTATTAAATTCGTCCATTTCTTTGGTTTTCAAATCGTTCAAAATCTTCAGTTCATTTTGGGCTTCACTCAAGCTAATTTTCGCTTCTTCGGATACATCAGTGGCTTCTTTTAATCTCTTGGCGTTTTCTGTTGAACAAATCTTCAATGCACTCAATTCTGCTTCAAGTTCTCCCTTTCTTACCGTGAAAATGGACATTTCAGACTTAATGGCGTCCTTCTCTTGCAGTAGTTCATCATTTGTCTCATTGAGAGACTTTATAATTCGATCATACTGAGCTATATCTTCTTCATATTTATCCTTTTCTTTTTTCAAAAGCTCAATATTCTCCTTGATGTTCTTCAATTCGTCCAACGCTTTATCCTTCTCAGTAACGGCAGTCAGCAGCTCTTCAGACAACTGAGCATTCCTCATAACTATCTCACTAGTCTTCTTTTCACTCTCGTTCTGGTTTTCCAACTGGTAAGAAATTTTCTCATTCTTGTCAGTCACTGTTGCCAGTTTGCTCTCCAGTTCAGCACAATCCTCCGACAACTGACGGACTATCTCCTCTGATTGCCTATTTTTCTCATTTAAATCTTCTATCCTCTTCTCCAACTGCTTCTTCTCGTCGTTCAGAGTAGCCAAGGCATCACTAGTTTGTTGAGATAGGTTATCTTGGTCATTCGTTGGTTTAGTAGCAGCTGCAGTAGTTTCTTCAGAGCACATTTGAGCCATCATTTTGATTGCTTCACGTTCCATAGTCGCTGCCTCACTCTCCGCATCAGCATGCTACATAAATAGAAGAAATTTCTATAAATATTGGCCTAAGTTATCGTTTAATGCTGTAGTTTAGATACATACTAGGTTATGTTTAACTGGTTTAAATCTGACAGCTAAATCAAAGAATATGAAGAAGATTTTGTAATTTACCAATGATGGAGCAATGGAAACAGTTTCCGAGGCAATGCTCGCAGTTTCCTGAACTTCACGCACTTGCTCCTTCAGATTATCAACCTGTAATATGAAAATTGACACGTGAATAAACTGGATAGCTAATTATTACTATACAAGTACATTTTCTGTTAAAAATAACGGGTGATGTCACACGAGCGTTTTCAACGCTCCAAAAGCGTGGCGTAGAATGGATACACATGAAATGGATTCAACAATTATTTCATCAGAGTCAAAAACAGTGTGAAAACCCTCGAGTGACCGGGCCTAATACCCATTTATTACCAGTTATTAGGTTATTTTTAATGAATTCTATTAAAAGTACATTTTCTGCATAGTCTAATTTATTTTATAGATAAAATACATTTAAAAATTGTATAAAAAAAGGGGAATTTCAATAAAAAAAGTCAAAACATTTTCGTGCGTATCATAGTAAGTTACATTCTTCATGTTTAATACCCGTCCTGTAAAAGCGGACACCAAATAAATAAATACACTACAGGTATTATTAGGATAGATACTAATGGATTGCTGTTTGGGGTTCTTGTTCTATATTGGTAAAGGAGTACTGATCAGTGTAGTTGTCCTATATTGATAACTGTGCAGTGTGCACTGACTGGTGTAGCTACTTGTCTTTATATTGATTGTTAGCAGTGTAATAATTAAGATAAAATGACTACTTGTTGCCGTCAATTATCACATTATTGATCTCAATATTTCATCCAAAGAACTAGGAGTGGCTATCTTGTTACCTCTCTTTCCTTCCGTTGTAACTCCTCAAACATCTGTTGCTTAGTCTCAGCCATACTCAATGCAGAGGACTCGATAGACTTGTGAAGTTTCTCCAGCTCTGAGTCGTGGTTACTCTGGATTGTTGTTGTTAAGGAAGAGGAATGTTAGGTGATAAAGCAACAGAATGAACACACGTGATAAGTAGTGAATGTGAGGAATTGTGAGATAAAAAGGAGTGGTTGATGACAACGATGAAAACAATTAGTTAATTTAAATGGGATTTCTTTTCAAAACCATTTGACTCTAAATTAATTTTGTAACTATGATCTGGAGAAACTATTTTTTATTGTAAAATTCTAGGAATGAATTAGTTATTAGTCGTCCACTCAACAGCAAATATTATTTTTTAAAACTAAATCAAGAAGTAAATAACCTTTATGGCTTCCATTTCTAAGTCCTTTGTTCTGAGCTTAGCAGAGAGACTGTCCCTTTCTAACACCAACTCCGCCATCTTCTCTTTGTTGGTTCGTATGTTCTCCATACAGCGAGCCAAAAGGTGCTTGTGTTGACTCACTTCAGCTGTAAGATGGAAAGGGAGGCTTGATTCTTGCTACAAGTACATAAGAGTGAGGTTCTACTCTTGCTACAATTACATAAGACTGAGGTTCTACTCTTGCTACAAGTACATAAGAGTGAGGTTCTACTCTTGCTACAAGTACATAAGAGCGAGGTTCTACTCTTGCTACAAGTACATAAGAGTGAGGTTCGACTCTTGCTACAAGGAATTAAGACTGAGGTTTGTAATTAAGTTAGAACTACAAATATGTCCAAAATAACTTTGAACTGAATAATTTTGACATATCGCTAGCTATCTTTAATTAGCAAATTAATTTAGAAAAGTACTGTATTATCAAATATTTCAGCTACATCAAAGCAGTATCTTCTTTGAGAACATACTCTAAAGAAGTTCGTTAGTTATTTGTGGGGCTTTATTAACAGCAATGCGTTGGTCACTTACTTGCATTGCGAGAACCAGGTCTTTGTTCATGAAGTTCAACTGAAAGGAACAAACGGCAGCAAAATGAACACTGGAGGGCATGCAGGACAAGGTACGATTTGGGGACATTGTTTAGGATATTCTAATTTAATCAAGAAAAAGAAATTGAATGCAGAAGAAGAAATTTGAAGGGTAATTTTTTATGTAGCTAATGATTGAAAGAAAATTAGAATATTTAGATATAAATCATAATAAAAGGAAAAAATCATTAACTAATCAACGGTGTTCAATCAAAGAGTTTAGCTACTTTAAAAGCTAAAAAAATTAAGCAGAAGACATTTCTAGCATAGCTTTCTAAAAGAGTAATTGTAAAATTTATAACTAATGAATCACTTTAAATTAATTAGCTACCTCCCATAATAATTCAAGATCTTCTGTTGTAAAAAGAAAATTAAATTAACATTATTGCTGTTGCTGCAGTTTTCTATTTGGGTCATTTGTTACCAACATGAAAAAATTGTGATTGAAGTTATTTAAATGAACATAAAATAAGCATAATAAATTCTCACTATCCTTCATTATACAAGAAAAGTAATTTTCAAATGAAAAAATAAAGTATGTAGCTATCTACTAATTAAATAATATAATTAGCTACTAACATTTAATCATAATAAAGAAACTAGATAGCAAATCAATAAAAGCTGTTAATGATCAGGTAGGTATATTCATTCAAAGCAGTGCAATGTTAATCTCAGGTACTTGACTGAACAATAGGCTACTCAGTGCGTATCAGGGATACTGTGAAGTGGTATGTTGAGTTATCAGTAGCTAGGATACAAAGTAGGTAGATGGAATGAAGTGAAATATTGTTGGGGGGGCTTGTTCCTGAACATTAGTATTTCAAATTTGAATTCTTCAGTTTGGATGGATATAATTAGAAAGTGTCTCCTCAAAAAATGAAATTGATCATATGTAGCTATATCAGTATTGAACACACATCTTTATCTGTTCACTCTTCTGGCAACATGGTCTCATCGTATAAAACATGTCGTCAGTTCATTCCATATACCTACTTATTATCCACGACTTAGAATACTTAATAGACAAATTACTACAGGGAGTATAAATATTCCTCTAATTAGTAAAAGGCTTTCTACAGGTTTGGGTTAACAGTCACACAACTTTTATATGCAAGCAGGCACCAACCTTTGAGCTTTTCAATTAGCTCATCGGCCTGCAACTGCGAATAGCTCGTGGTGGTAGTCGAGATCGATGAAATGAGGGAAACGTTATCGCCATCATTTGCTTCAGTAGCTGATGTCTTGTCAGAGTCCTTCTCTTCCTGTACAACTCCAGAGTCAAGAGAGGCAGTCGATTTGTTCACTCCCTCCGTGTAGCGATCGTTGTTGTTGGCGGTGCAGTAACCTTCCTGTAGCAGACGTACCTGATGGAGTAGATGTTAACATCAGAGCTGTACACATACAATAATTATTACAGATACTTGGTAATAGTGATCTGACAATACCGATACCTATCTAAAAATCATCGGTATTTAGATACCTGAAGAAGGGTGATATAGCAAGTAGCTACAAATACCATAATTAGCTACCTTTGCAGAATGAGGAAAGGTCATACTTTACCTGTCATTTATTTATTTATCATCTTGTTATTCGCTTAACTGAAAAAGTGTTCAATTTGGTGAAACGATTGGTCCATGTCCAGTGACCTGCTGGTAGAGTTTTGGGAGCGACCCAGTCAAAGGTCAAGGTCATGGTCATTTGTAACTCAAAAAGTATTGAACCATATTGCTTGTAAGTTGGAGAGATGATTGGTCAATATACAGGAACCATTTTATTAGATTTTGGGAGCAATCGGGTCAAAGGTCAAGGCCATTTGTAACTCAATAATTCAAAAAGTATTCAACCAAATTGTCTAAAATTTGATGGTACAATTGGTCAATATCAACGAACCATCTGGTAGTATTTTGGGAGCGATCCGGTCAAAGGTCAAGGTCATTTATAACTTAATAACTCAAAAAGTATTGAACCATATTGCATGAAAGTTGGTGGGACGATTGGTTATTATCCAGTTAGCAGTTTATTAAATTTTGGGAGAGAACGGGTGAAAGAAGCAGCAAAGGTATGCGCTTTACTGAGTGCACACAATCTAGTTATTTCTGTTACTGGTAGCTACTTGATAATTTGTCGATACTGATACAACAGTTAAAAAAAATCACAGATATCCTTAGCTATATCCAAACGAATGGCCAATATATTGTGTACCGATAGAATTTGTACAGTCCTAGTTAAAATGGCGAAATGTGATGATAGAAAAAGAATCAGTTTACTTGAGTCAGGTAGAAAATATGCCTACTCCAATTTACAACAAGAATAAAATATTTTTCTGATTTGTAAGCAATTTATAGGAGATTATTCAGTGTAGCTACGATTGTACTCCACGACACGATTCGTTTAAATAATTTCAAGATATGCAGTTCAATTAGTAGGGTAAGTTACAAATTCTATCGGTCAGTTTCACATCTTGGATCATATAAGAATAAAAGATAGCTATAATAATAATTTTATATTAAATGATATCCATGATTACTTACACACTAATTAAAATTAGAATATTATTAATTTAGCAAATAGTTTTTTCTTATATGACCAGATGTGAAACTGACCGATAATTTGTAACTGATCCTAGATATTTCCAGACTGAGATTTGAAGCTCCAAGGTTGTGGAGAAGCACAATACCCTTTACTCACTTTGGTCTGCAGGGCGGCTATCTTGTGGTCCTTTTCCTCCAAGTCACTCCTCAGCTCCTCCTCCAGATGTGCCTTGGCTTGCTTCTCCAACAGACATTGCTCTTTCAGTTCACTCACCTAAGGTATTAGTCACACAAACAGAGGGTTAGACACGATGAAGGTGAATCGGTTAGAAAAACACAGAATTTCACTCGTAATTCTACAAAAAAAACTTAGCTACCTAAGAAATCTGACAGCAGATTTATATTAACATTTATGGACTATATAAAGAACTGAACCACAAACTAAAATGAGTAATTGCAAAATGATAAACTTATAGATGTACGGAGCATTTTACTAGCTAGCTATAGATTAATGGCTTTCATTTCATGATAATCTTTAAAAATAAATAATAGCTAATTAAAACAATCATCACAATTCACAGATAATATACTAGTAGGGAAGGGAGGAATTGCAGACGCCACAGCTAAAAAAATAAGCAACTTTAAGATAGTATTTCTAACTTCTTTATAATAAGAAAAGACACTCACTCTGCGAACAGTTTTATCCTGCGTCTTGGTGAGAATCTCCCTCAGCTTATCAGTTTCCTTTTCCTTCTCTCGATACACACGCAGAAGATCACTGTATCTGTACAGGGGAGTAGATACATTTAATTATCACTGTATCTGTACAGGGGAGTAGATACAACTAATTATCACTGTTGTAGAGGGGAGTAGATACAGGTAATTATCACTGTATCTGTAGAGGGGAGTAGATACAGTCAATTATCACTGTATCTGTAGAGGGGAGTAGATGAAGTTAATTATCAACGTACTCCTTTATCTAGTCTTTGACTCTGAATAACCATCAATTTTTTTGGTCAAGTTACAAGATTCTAAATTAATTTAGCGTATAATGTAACATGATTTTTGATAATTCAGGAGATGGTAATTTAAGGTATGTTTCTTACCTTCCCTTGTACTTGTGATACCTCTGTCTAGCCTTAAGGTAGCCTTGGTACAGCATGTCTTTGGTCACCTTATCCGAAAGACTGAAAGCCAGGTCTTCAAATTCACTTGCAGATTCCATGTCACTCTGCAAAGATTGAGATAAATTAGAGGAAAAGAGGGAAGTTAGAGAGGTAACTATGACTGTATTTAGAAGGTAAATTGGTAACTGTGAGAGTATTTAGAAGGTAAATTGGTAACTGTGAGAGTATTTAGAAGGTAAATTGGTAACTGTGAGAGTATTTAGAAGGTAAATTGGTAACTGTGAGAGTATTTAGAAGGTAAATTGGTAACTGTGAGAGTATTGAGAAGGTAAATTGGTAACTGTGAGAGTATTTAGAAGGTAAATTGGTAACTGTGAGAGTATTTAGAAGGTAAATTGGTAACTGTGAGAGTATTTAGAAGGTAAATTGGTAACTGTGAGAGTATTTAGAAGTAAGTTGGTAACTGTGAGAGTATTTAGAAGGTAAATTGGTAACTGTGAGAGTATTTAGAAGGTAAATTGGTAACTGTGAGAGTATTTAGAAGGTAAATTGGTAACTGTGAGAGTATTTAGAAGGTAAATTGGTAACTGTGAGAGTATTGAGAAGGTAAATTGGTAACTGTGAGAGTATTTAGAAGGTAAATTGGTAACTGTGAGAGTATTTAGAAGGTAAATTAGTAACTGTGAGAGTATTTAGAAGGTAAATTGGTAACTGTGAGAGTATTTAGAAGGTAAATTGGTAACTGTGAGAGTATTTAGAAGGTAAATTGGTAACTGTGAGAGTATTTAGAAGGTAAATTGGTAACTGTGAGAGTATTTAGAAGGTAAGTTGGTAACTGTAAGAGAATTTAGAAGGTAAGTTGGTAACTGTGAGAGTATTTAGAAGGTAAGTTGGTAACTGTGAGAGAATTTAGAAGGTAAGTTGGTAACTGTGAGAGTATTTAGAAGGTAAGTTGGTAACTGTGAGAGTATTTAGAAGGTAAGTTGATAACTGTGAGAGTATTTAGAAGGTAAGTTGGAAACTTGAAATATAGTTTGAAGATAAACTATTATTTTTAAGAGAAATATAGGTGGGTATGTAGTTTTAAATGTTACCTGAGGCACAGAGAAATTCACTCCTGGCACCTCACTGATGGGGTACAAAGTGCTGGCATTGGAAATTTCACTGGCATTTGAGTCTTGGGAGTCTCTGCGCATTCGAGGCGCCCCTCTAAAAGTCCTGAAGGAGTTGTTTCCTGAGAAGGTGTCTTTAGACACTCCATCTTCAGATAGAGATAAAAACTGTTACTGAAGATGTCCACTTCAAACTGAACAAATTGCTATATTAACTTATGAAATCTATCAAAGATATCAATTTTTTTTATAGCTAAGTGTTAGATTTATTATTAGCCATCAAAGTAATAATTTTTTTTCACATCAAAGTAATAGCTACTTGAGATTTAAATAAAAATTATCATTAGCTATTACTAAGAGCTCTGATGATTAATTAATAAAAGAACTCTTGTTATTTGACGAATAAAAAGCATAAGAATATAGCTAATTGCAAAGCATTGTAAATATTAGGGCTATACCAATATAGCTAGCTATACCACGTTTATTATTGATACTGATACTTTGTATTCATAACCTAAAACTCACCAATATTATGAAATAGGTACCTAAGAAAATGGCTGATATAACGAATACTAATACCATAATAATTGTTGATACCGATATGTGGTATCGGTAATCTACCAATACCGATAAATCTCTGATAGCTACCTAAAAAATGGCCGAATTGAGTAGGCTGTCAATACCGATAGTATATGTACAGCCCAAGTTAATATCTTATTGCCATTGATTTCTAACCTGTGTAATGCTCAGGACTGATGGGACTCAAAGGAGTGGATGGAGTGGGACTGCAGGGGTTGAAACCCATGCCCTCCACATTAGCTAATCCTCTGGAGTCATCCACCCTGTGTAGGGGAGAGGGCCTATTGTTGTCTGCCTGTAGGTCCACCACATCCAGACAGGAGCTCTCCATGGGATGCAGTTTAGCTGGACTGCCTGCAACAGAAGTTAGAGATAATTTTGAGAAGTGTTCTCTGTGAAAAATCTGAGTGTAAATATAGAGATATTTGAGAGATATCTTTAATTAATTCATTTGTTACAATTAATTTAGGTTACTTAGCTGTTGAAAATTATTGATTTCAGAGAGCAATTCAGTCTAAATAATGAAATATGTTGCTGAGAGTAACTACATCTCAAATTGAAATCTCCGATAGTCTGGAGACACATTATGCAGAGTGAATAAAGGTGAGGTTGGTAGCCCATACCCTTGATAGCTAATTATAAAATCACATAGCTATCACCTGAAAATTTGTAATGGACTACCATGATCACTTTTTATTAAATTATATATTACCTTCATCAATGCTGAAGAATTCTTTCTTGTCTCCTGCAGGTTTGATGTCAGAAATATTCACAAGGAGCTGAAAAATGTGCAACATCTCTTAGTGCCATTAAAATACTATTAGCTATTTGATATAGAATAGCTATGCAATTTGTAAAATGCTCTCAATGAAGGGTTATTTCACTCACTTCATCAAAGACCTAAACAAGAGGATTCAAAAAGAACTTAAGTCTTTGACTTTAATCAAAATTTGAATTTTACAATCAAGTTACCTATCTCATTCTTGGCAATCAGCTAGCTAAAATTGTTCTCTATTAGCTAAATATCAAAGTTCAATTCAAAATAGCAATGTTAATTTCCATAAACTAGAGAATATTTCTCCTTTTCATAATGACTGGACTTGTGACTAAATGGAATTAGCTGAATTAAATTAAAGAGCATCTTTTCTCACTTCATCCTCAACATTGTTTGCGGAAGTGTTCCCATGCTCGGAATGTTCTAGCTGTGATGAGCCGGCAGGAGAAGTGGAAAACTGAAATGAGGAACATTGAAAGTGACTGATTAGTAGGGTTGTGACAATATGCTTTTTAAATCATAGATCTTAAAAATAACATAGACTAAATGAAATGGTGTCAAATACTATAGCTATACCGCTGGATTAAAACAATTCAATACTGTTCATTTCTTTCAGTCTGTAATATTTTCAGGATCTATGGTTTTAATAGCATATTGTCACAACCTACTGATTAGTTAGTTAGCAGCATGGCACGGCATAATTTGTGTCGATGTAAGACCAGTAACTAACTATTTATTTAATTAGTTTTATCCAGTCTAATATATAACAAATAGCAAATTAATACAATAACTATTAATTAAATAATTATCACTAGCTAGCTACTTAGTGAAAATAGCTAACAGGAAGATGAAATTTTAACCTATTATCGTTCTAGTAATCATATTTGGTCACTTGAAACAAGTATGAAAAACAGTTTTCTGAAAGCTGAAAGTTTCATTAAAATAGTTACATCAGATATAAACTATCATCTAGCTATGCATCACAATAATGTCAGTAAAATTTAGAGAAAGAGAAATTAACTTAAACATAACTACACCATTAACAAACTTTACTTTTATCACATTAAAATATGCTAAGGTTTCAATATAAGTAGAGATATTCATCTTTCTCTTTAATCTAGTCTATTTAAAAAGGCAGCTAATTTAAAGAAGCTGGGAAAAAATTGAGCAATGCCAAAGCCTTTTTCAGAATAACCTCACCTTGATAATATATTCATAGGTGTTTTCAAAATCTTTTTATTCAACCTAATTTAAGTCTAGCAAAATAGAACAGTCACCTGTTGAGTAATTTGCTGCACAGTTGTGGGAAGACGAAGAGAGCCTTGCTGTACTTCCTCTGTTATCTTATCCCGTAATTTCCTGAACATCTTGCAGGCCAATCATACAAAGAAATGTGATAGACTAATTACATAAAAAAGCTACCATTTGTTTCTTATAGATCAAATATTGATTCTGAAATCATAGCAAGAAACCTTGAATTATTTAAATACAAGAGGATAAGATACAATGATAATATGATGGTTATTGACCCGGTTCAGTCTGTAGAACATGGGAGATTATAAGGCTAGATTAGTAGCACAAGGGTTCTCACAGAAATTTGGAATAGATTAAGACGAAACTTTCGCACCTGTAATTAGATTTGAATCTGTGCGAACTTTGTTATTGTTGGCAGCTAAACATAATTTAATAGTTCCCCACATGGATGTTAATTCAGCATTTTTGTATGGAGAACTTGAAGAGAATGTCTTTATGCGACAACCTACTGGCTATGTTAAAAAGGGAAACGAGCACCTTGTATGTAAATTAAATAAATCAAAGTATGGACTTAAACAGTCACCAAAATGTTGGAATGATTCTTTATATGCTTATCTTAAAAGTTTAAAACCTTAGACTTTGTTCAATCTAAATGTGACCCCTGTATCTATGTTAAGATGATTAATGATATCCCATGTATTGTGTCTGTATATGTAGATGATATAATTATACCATGAAAGCACAATGATGAATTGACAAAAATTAAAGCTGATTTGAGTTCTAATTTTGAGATGAAGGATTTAGGACAGTTATCCTATTTCTTAGGTGTAAATGTTGTACAAACTAATGGTAAAATTGCCTTAAATCAATCTGTTTTTGTCAAATAACTATTGATTAGATTTGATTTCAATAATTGTAAGCCAGTGTCCACACCAGCTGATGTTAGTTCCTATCTTGAAAAAACTTCAGATGAATGTGAAATGGTTGATGCGAATAGGTACCAATCTGCAGTAGGCTCATTACTATACTTATCTACCAAGACTAGAGCTGACATTACATATGCTGTTAGTAATGTTTCTAAATTTTGTTCCAAAACAAATAGTAAACACTGGACAGCTGTTAAACAAATTTTCCGATATCTGAAGGGTACTCAGAATCTTGGTATTATGTATGGAAATGATGAGTCAGAATTAGTAGGTTATTCTGATGCCGACTGGGCTGGTGACAGAAACGATAGAAAGAGTACATCAGGATACTGTTTTTTGTTAAATGATTCTATAATCTCATGGAAGTCTGTCAAACAGACTTGTGTAGCCCTTTCAACAGCAGAAGTTATTGTTAGATCTTAAGTTATCTAATAAGAATTCTTCATTTCTTTTGTTTGAGGATAAGCAGTCTGCAATATGTCTTGCTAAAAATCCTAAAAATCATCCTCATACAAAACACATTGATATTAAGTATCATTAGGTTCGAGACTTCCAGTCTGTATTTCATGGTAAATTTCACCGACATGTCGGTGGAATTTTTTCCCCTTTGAAAATACTATTCTAGCAAAGTCGGTGGATTTTTAGCTATTTATTCCTATTTTACCATTGATTTTTGGTGGAAAAAATTGGGAAAATGTTGGTGGATCAGTGAAATTACTGGAAATTGTTGGAGGATTTTTTCAGCTTTTTGATAAAGTCAGTGGGATTTTGTGCACCAAATACAGACTGGCGAGACTTAGTGTCCTCAAATGAAATTGAACTGAAATATTGTGCTAGTGAGGAAATGTTGGCTGATGTGTTTACCAAGCCACTATCTGCTGATAGATTTAACAAACTAGTTAAGTTGATTGGAATGATAAATGTATAACTCGTGTGAGAAGGAGATTGTTGTATTAATATAGTCACACTTTGTTATTTGTTTATATTTAGCATTTAG